>KB302448.1:45725-96879 GCA_000328365.1 Capitella teleta
TCGCTCAAAATCATTCCCCATAATTCTCCAAAATTCATTCAAAATCATTAGTTCCCCATCCCTTTAATTTAAAGGGATGGGGAACTAAATTTTAAGTGATGTTCTATTGACTCATAGCACCAATTGATAGCATTCCGTGCCAAGAACACCCTGCCTGGATGCAAGCGTAAGGTCTAAGGAAATAATCATATAATGCATTTCGAATATCGGGGTTAGCATTGGGCCTATGGGAGAATGGCTTCCATTGCGAAGTATAGGAGGGCTGGAGGCAAACGTCAGCTGATGGCTTGGTTTGGCTGATGGCTGATTGGTTCTGTTCCCCTCGTGAAGCTATCGATTTCAGCCAATCAGAGCAGAGCATCTTCGCCATAAAAGGACATCTTTGTTGTTTACGAAACGAAAGCGCATGCGTGGTGCACTCTGACTGACCTTTTTACTGTTTCAGGATGAGAAACGTGGTAAGTGTCCTAGAAAATCGCTTGTTAAAATAAGAAAAATAGCGAAAAATATTTTTTGTTTGCGCCTGACTGGTGGCAAAATGATTATTCTATCTATTTCCGAGAAGAAAATAAAAAAATATCAAGGTGTTTAGTCGCAGGACACGCTGATATGACGAGGCCCATTGTAAAAGATGGGGAACTCGGTGTTTCATCACAGCGACTGACGTCACGCCTAATTAGCATTATATCTCCCGCGAAATCGTTAGCGATGATATTCCTTGTGTGAGCCAGGCATAAGAATCATCTTTGGTGCATCAAATAACGACTCAAAGTCCATTTTCAACCAGTTCTCCCTCCCTTTAAGTCTCGTTCTAGACGCAGAGACGTTTCCCGTTCCAACTCCAAGCCTCTATAGAGTATAGTCTATATTGATAATCATCCCCACATATTATGGCTACAGAATGCAGCTATTCTCGAATCAACCCGGACCTCAAATTCTCCAATTGGGTTATTGGGTGAAGGGTGACTGATCTGTTAATGTTTGGGTAGCTACCCAGGGGACGAGGGGTAGCGGAGCAGTTCTTACACTACGCTACGGCTTGGGGAGCTCATGTTTGGGGTATACCGTATAGAGACAAAAATTAAATGGTGTATGATTTTTGGGGGAAAGTTAGCGATTTGTGTATGCCGCCACCTAGCACAGATAAATCGGCGAGGTCCATGGACCCGTGGGTCTCACTGTAGTATGTCAGCTAGCTGCCACCCCTCCCCTGCCGCTGAGGCTATTAAAACTGGGAGTGCCAAGGGAGCGCTTTGAGCTAGTGGATCTCACACTCGGCCCGTGATCTTGAGCAGGGTTAACCATGCCCCGGCCCACGGGGGGATATAAGGCTTGGACATTACCCTCCATCAGTTCAACGGTTCTTTGAGTCCCACAGCATTAGGTAACCCACCCGATCAGAGGAAGCCCCGCGCCATCTGCTAAGCGTGCCCACTCAGAGGCCACAACCAATGTGTGGGAGGCATTTGATTCCTTCAATGGAATTCTACTACTGATGAAGGCTCCACCTGCTCCATGGCCACAGACAGGAGCCGCGACCGTCTTCTGTGGTGGGCCACCAATGCGAACAGGTTCCCTGGGTTAGCTGCGTAAGCACGCCGCTACCTGTGCGCTACACCCAGCAGCGTCAACAGCGAGAGAACCTTCTCCGTTGCTGGCCGCGTGGTGAAGGGCAAAAGATCTCGCCTTACCCCGTTAATGTGGAATTCAATCAACATGAACCAAATATCAAAATACAATCAAGAATAATTTTAATACTCAGTAAAAGATGCATGAAACATATCCATGGTTTCTGCTTCATTCAATTAAGTTTTTAGCACACATGAATTTGGTGACAGGCGTTTTGACTAAAAGCAATTATTTTTTTTTTTTTATGAGGTTTTTTTATTTTATGAGGAAAAAACCTTCCGGAACTCTTGTTCCGCATTCTGTCAAATTCGAAATTCAACTGCATACTTTGAAGCAGAGGATTTACTTTCCTCCTCCTCCACCCCAAATGCCCTCCCATTAACCCCTCCCCCTTCTTCCTTTCACTACAAAATAAACACCTTGAAGAGGTCATTTAGAGCCATAAAATTCACCAGTCAACTCCCTCAGGCATAATCATCTTGCGTTTGGCTTCTTTCAACTTTGCAGATTACTACACACTTTTCAATTTTATCTTCTTTTTAGAGCTTTGATTTCCTGGTTTTCAGAACCTAATTAACTCAAACTCTTGCTCTTCATTGCCCATTTTGGGTACAATTGATATTAATTTATCACAATCGTGAGCCTGTTCCTTCTTTGTGACCCTGTATGTATCATGAGTATGCCACTGTAATTTGGTAGCCGTATTATGTTGCCTGGCTCAGACATGAAAGATTCGACTGTGGTTCAGAGTTCACAAGTGCAAAGGTGCGAGCACTTAGTACTCCCCTGGCTGTCAACACATAAGCATTGGTTTCTGGATATTTCTGTGATGTGTTTTCGTGATGTCTGCTCCTGAAGGATTTCCCGTTCTCTCCAACATTGATACCTTTTATAGAAATGAAGGTGAAAGTCTTAATTATTGTTCAGAAATTGATGTCTACTAAAATTTGAAGATTGTTTGTATTCAATTTTTAGATTTAATTATGGACAATTTCATTTGTTGATGTGAACTGATGTTCTAGCTCTAGCTATTTAAGATAATAATTGTAATGTTAAATCGTACTCATGGACATTTTTTGCCTATAAGTATCAATTGAGAGATAATAATTTTCATTTGCTTTGTGCATACTTATAGTTTTTGGTGTAGAATTTTGTCATAATTCTCTACAATATGAGGCTGTAGATAATTCCTTAAGTCTGCTTTGTGTTTCAGGTTCGTTTACTTACTTGGCTATTATTTCTTGTGCACCTACATTCTGCACCACTCCTGAGTAATTATATTATTTAAAATTTTAAATGCATTCCCTTTTGCCCTGAGGCATACCATTATACCAGATGAGAATCTGCCAGCTCGCTTTCTACAATGTCAGTGAATCTGCCTGCAGTTTTAAATTGAATTCATCTGACCTAATGGCCTCATTAGTTGATCATAAATCTCTCAGCTCTTTCGCCACCCAATGCAAAAGAAGCAGAGAGGCTCCTTAACCTTGTTGTCATTGCTCTTTCTCTTGTAAACAACTCATGCAATTTAACATCCATCTCTTTGATAGACCATACACTTTGGTTTAATTACATTGTGGAGTGGGGTTTAATGATTTTTTTTTCAAGGTTTCATTTTATTGCAATTTTAGCAAAAGAAAACATTGAAATTCGCTTTGCAACATACATATGTAAGAAGTACATGTGAACGAATTTAGTTGGACTAGGACATTAAAATCAATTCTAAAATAAAATGTTCTTAGTTTGGATTTAAAACATGTTGAGTCTTCAATCTATGTTATCTGATTTTTAAGGCGTTTTTTAAAACCGGGGCACGAGCAGAAAAAGAACAGCCGCCGGAAGAGTTTGATTAACGTTCTGGATGCTCACTTGTTGATTGTATGAGCCCCGAGAACGGTTGTTAGGAATTAAAACGTTCACTCGTTCTGTAGGAGATTTAAGAGAAAGTAAATTGATTTTATCATTTTTATGCATACATTGTAATGTGGAGTTTAACCAGCAACCAATGAAGCCATTGATGCTACAGTGGGCAGAGTCAGCTTCCGCCTTTTTTTCTTGCTTCTTTTGTGGTCAAAATCAACCTCAGAATCCTGAAGCAACCCAGGGTTATTTGGTCCAAGGCCAAGGATATTGGATTGGTAACTGGCTTTTAACCTCAAGCAGACCCAGGCTCACCCAGCCCATCTAGATGAGCGCACTAATCACTCTACCACCGCCACTCCTTATTGAAGGGATTGAGTCAGGTAGTGATCATTAACAAAAAGTATTCATATTCATCGTACAATGTATATCAGAAATTTCTCTTTATGAAATTATTTCTCCTCATACTCATTACCATCAAAGAAGCAATGTGACCATATGAATTTAGACTTCAGACAAAGGCAGCAATTCTGGATTGGATCGAGGCTCGTACGTCAACTGTGACGTCCATCACTTAGAGCGCTTGATTCAGACCCCTTGAAGCATTCTTCCTTCTCATTCCTTTCGTTTTGTTACAGCGGAGTCCAACATGGAAGAAGAAGCCTTTGCAGACATGGACGATGAGTTCTTCCGCTCCATCCCCATGCCTCCCCCTCCTGCTACCGTGCCCCCATTAACCTCGGTGACCCCAATGACCCCAGTGACGATCAAAGAAGAACCAGGAACATTCCACAGTGAGAATCATAAGAATTCGAAATAATACTCCAACCGCAAGTTCATTTCATTCAGCGTGTAAAATGGAAGTGCCGGCCAAATTTGCGTTCCCTTTTGAACCGTATGGAATCCAAGAGGCATTCATGCACAACCTCTACTCGGCCATTGAAGGCGGTCAGATGGGCATCTTTGAAAGCCCCACTGGAACGGTCAGTTCTGGGGTTGATTATTCTGTTGTACGGAATGCATGTGTTGCAGGGTAAATCGCTCAGTCTGATATGTGGCGCCCTCACCTGGCTCCAGGACTACGAGGAGAAACAGAGGAACGAACTGGAGGCTCTGCTCAGTATTAAGCAAGAGATCAAAAAGTACGTCATGCAAATGAAATCTGTGATGTTTTTCATGCTGTTTATTTTTTACTTTTCAGTGAGAGCCCTGTTAAAGCTACTAATGGTGGTATGTTTTGTATTTGTCATCTTATCGATTCATTCTTCTTAAATACTTGTCTTTGTTGCGGCTGAATTTTGTTTCTATGGTAACTTGAGATATCTCGTTATGCTTTTGTAGAACCTGATTGGGTACAGCAATTTGTGAAGCAGAAAAAAGTGGATGAAGAATTGAAGAAGATTGAAGTAGGATTAAAATAAACGTCTGAATCTTTTTAAACATTTTTTTTTTTTTTTTTTTTTTTTTTTTTTTTACTCAGGATGAGAAGATCTTACGAGAGAAGAGAGAAGCGCGATTGGAACAGCTGAGAGGTCACGTTCGCCCAAAGCAAAGACGGGACAAACGCAAGGTAATTGTTATGATTTATCATAGGGCTGGGCGGATATTGCTTCAACACGGATACACGGATAACGGATATCCGTGTTACTAATATCCGACGGATACGGACACGGATATTTATGCCCAAACACGGGAGCATGCACCTACAGCGTAATGCCCTAGCGCCTGGCACACGCTGTGAGCGCAAAAGCCACGGTCTACCTGCAGCAGTTAAAGACAAGCGACCTTGACCTACCGCTTGCTTCTTGTGCATTTCTTTTATCAAAACGTCCAGAATAAGTTTCAAGAGGCATTGCACATGCAGACAGCTCGTTTGCCTGTCGATTTCACCGAGGTGACCACTTCCGAGTCGCAGATTATAAGCCCAAGACGGAACGATAGTAACGTGCACTTTGTGCTACAGTGTACACTTTCAATAAACATGATTTGGAAATGTACAAACTTAGTAACTTCATGGGGCGCAAGTCAGTTCATAACTTCATGGCAATTATTGTTCTATAGAAAGTTTGAAATAATGCAAGTCGCTAGATTGCATAGTAGGGGGGCCTACATGTACTAATCTATATTAACTGTTCAATTTCAAACATGGTTCAAGGTCGAGAAAGTGATGAAATTCAGTGCTGTTTGTGGTTCACACGAAAACTGCAATTGACAAAGCTGTCACGTGTAACGGTGTTGAAAAATAAGTACTAAAGGAGATAGTCAACAACGCGTGTTACGTCACTTTTGCTTGATGACTGAAGAGATTCAAGGGCATAGAATTGTGTTTATTTAAAACAAATCAGAATTAGCGCATTGTTGACATCGTGTTATCTTGTAATTGACATCGCTCAGCTTCAGTGAGCAGCGCTTGTGTGCGGAATGGCTGTGCGCTTCGCTCACTGTGCGCTCAAAACAAACACTTAAAATTTACACTATCCGTGTTTAACTATCCGTGTTGAAACACGGATCACGGATAGTACTGAAAACCCCCAATCCGTGCTGTCACGGATATCGGACACGGATATCCGCCCAGCCCTAATTTATCATCCCCCTCTTCCCATGCACTGAAACTAATAAAATTTCTTCTCAAAGAGAGACAAATTAGATGAAAAATTCGACGAGCTTTTCAAGGATGCCTCTTTGGATTTCAAAATGAGGCTTGAGGCTGATTCGTTGACCAATGAGAACGGAGACGCACATGAGGACGAAGTTATTTTAGAGGAATACCACAGTGACGATGAATCCCTGCTTCAAGGCAGGGATGAAGAAGATAACGTTGAAGATGAACAAATTACAAAGGTCAGTCACCTCTGATCTTTTGATTTTTTTCTTTTCAACATCAACTTTCATTTTCAGATTTTCTACTGCAGTCGCACGCACTCTCAGCTGACTCAGTTTGTGCGTGAAGTGCAGAAAAGCCCTTTTGGGGAGAGCACTCATCTCATTTCCTTGGGATCGCGTCAAGTAAACTCATGATTCAACCAATATGACTTATTTTATTTCATTCATCTCTCTCAGAATACTTGCATCAATGAAGCTGTGAAGCGATTGAGCTCATTGAGTCTGATCAACGATCGTTGTCTGGAGATGCAGCGATCTAAATCCGGTGAGCAACTAAAATTACTCAGAAATATATTTAAAGATGAATATTTTGAATTTTACAGAAAAGCGTAACAAAGACGGTGAAAAATCAAGTAAAATGACCAAACAATGTGGATGTCCGTTTTATAAACAAGATTCGCTTCACCTCCTCAAGGACAGAGCTCTTGTAAGTCCCCCTATGTCTTTTTTTTCGCTTTTTTTTTTTTTTTTTTTTTACTCATTTTATTTATTTATTTGTTTATCTTTTTTTTTTGTAATTCACAGATTGATGTACAAGATATTGAGCAACTTGTGACTCAAGGGAAGCAGACCAAAGCGTGTCCGTATTACAGCAGTCGTTTGGCTGTGCCTGCAGCTCAGGTAGATCATTCAAAGGCATTCGATACCATAGTTTTATCATATTTTACAGATTGTTGTTCTGCCGTATCAAATGCTGCTTCACAAATCAACGCGCGAGTCTTGCGGGGTCAAGCTCAAAGGTCAAGTCGTGATCATCGACGAAGCCCATAATTTACTGGAGACAATTAGTAATATTCACAGCACATCTGTCAATGGGCTTCAGGTAAGCATGAGGGAAAAATGGAATTTGCAATATTGATTTGGTTTCTTTTCTCAGCTGACTTGTGCATACTCCCAACTCAGTCAATACCAAGAAAGATATCACAATCGGTTAAAAGCGAAAAATTTGATGTACATTCGCCAAATACTCTTTATTTTATCCGCCTTCATCAAAGTACTCGGAGGTACCGTCATTATGCTCACTTATTGTACAAACCACAGAATATTGTCGCTTCAGGAAAAGTTGGGCAAATAGCTTCAGAACAGGAAGTTTCTAAAAATGGTCAGTTTCCTTTGGCATTAAGCATTTTTCTACTTTTGTCTTTCTTCAGAAACTCGATTGCAAACGATTAACGACTTTCTCTTTGATTCTCATTTGGATAATTTGAATTTATTCAAAGTCGTTAAATACTGCCAACGCAGCAAGATTTCGATGAAGGTAAAAAAAATTCTGTATTCAATTTCTGATCTTCATCGTTTTGTTCTCCTATAGCTGAATGGGTTCATGGAAAAATATCAACCTCAAGTCAACCATGCTGGTATGTGTTTCACGGTGCGTTCATTCGTTCCCTGAAAATTCCAAATCCACAGCCGACAAAGTCAACAAGAAGAACCCTTCGTGGGCTCTGTCTCGTTTTCTCACAGAGATCTCGCAGTCAAAAGACAACGTTTCCGGTGATTTATTTTTATTTACATTAAAGATATTTTATTTTTGCTTTGTACCACAGATTCGGATAAATCTGAGGCGGAGAGCCCTGCCTTCCCTCGGAGCTCTCCTTTGATGCAAATTGAATCCTTCCTCGAGGCCCTCACAAACTCTGATCGAGACGGTCGCATTGTGATCACACAGCAGCGTAACTGGACCCTCGGTCGCACAGCTTGCGTTGATTGCTTCTCGTTTCAGCTCTGCTCAGCAACTGCAGCGTTCGCTTCATTCTTCTCAATCCTTCGGTGCATTTCTCTGAAATCATCCGTGAAGCCAGAGCCGTCATTTTAGCCGGAGGAACCATGCAGCCGGTTAAACCCTTGACCTTTGCACTTGAATGACCTACTGACCTACTTAATTCACAGGTCAACGACTTCAAGGAGCAGTTATTCAAGGCAGCTGGAGTGCCAGAGCAACGCATCAGGGAGTTCTCTTGTGGTAACTCAATTAATTCAACCTTTGAATCCAGAATGAGGCTCATGAATTATTCATCAGGTCATGTGATCCCTCCGAAGCAGTTGTTACCCATTGCGTTGGCCCGTGGATCTTCAGGGACTGAACTGGATTTCACTTACCAGAAACGCGATCAACCGCAAATGGTGCTTTATACGTAGAATAATTGATAAGATAATTCAGAGTTTTGTTAAAATTATTATTTATTTTTATTTTTTTCTTACTCTTCAGATGTCTGAGTTGGGTCGCGTGATTTACAATGTGTGTAACTTGACCCCTGGGGGCGTGGTCTGTTTTTTCCCGTCTTACGAATTGGAACGCACAGTGCATGCTTATTGGGAAAAAGAAGGCTTCCTCAATAAAATGGCTGCTAAGAAAAAGGTCGGCTATCGCATGGTTTATTGGTCTTTTTAATGACCACGGAGACGGGTGTGAATTTTAGCATTCTGTTTCAATGTTCTTTGTGCAACTAGGATCTGAATGTATTTTTGCAGATTTTCCGTGAGCCCAGAAAATCCAACCAAGTTGATCGTATACTCCGCGAATACTCGGCCTGCATCGAAGTGAGTTGACACTTTGCTTCGATATCGTCACGTCCTTTTTTATCAACAGCGCCATGCCTCCGGAGGTACCTCCATCACTGGGGCTGTCATGTTCTGCGTAGTTGGAGGCAAGATGAGCGAAGGAATTAACTTCTCTGACAACCTGTGTCGGTGAATTGAGCTTTATCAACTTAATCATCTTTTATGTTCATTTTTTCACCCCCCATCTTCGCAGATGCGTCGTCATGGTTGGCTTACCATACCCGAATATCCGATCACCAGAATTGAAAGAAAAGATGGAATATCTCAATGCCACAATGGTATTAAGGGTTAACTAACTGATTAATTCGGATTAATTATTTTTATTTTTTCAGCCAAGGACCCCAGATGGACAAACCCCTGGTCAATTGCACTATGAGAACCTCTGCATGAAGGCAGTTAATCAGAGCATTGGTCTGTTGTCACCTTTAGAGTCGTGAATTCTGATTGGTTTGTTGTTGTCAGGGAGAGCAATTCGTCACCAAGCAGATTACGCGGCCATCTTGCTTCTGGATCAGCGCTACCTGAAGGCGAACGTTCAAAGCAAACTGCCATCATGGATCTGTAAACATTTACAGAATATACAACGATTCGGACCGACCGTGTCTGCTCTCAGAAAGGTAATAATTCTCATCTGTGAAATTCTGATCAAGGAGAGAAAAATCGGTCATTGAGATTTTGGATTTGGAGATTTTTCATCCTGATTATTAAGCCGAGAGACCTAACTTTAATGCCCACGGCATTTCTGTAATGTTGGTAACTTTCTTCACTGCTAGCATTGTAACAAGAGAGATATTTTGGGTGAATTTGAAAATACACGGTTAATTTGTTGTCAATTCGGTGTTGAGTTCTGCTCTTCTCCGGGTCTATTTCCCCGTGATTGATTCATTCCATCTGTTAGTCTGTAATCTGATAGTCTGTGAGAAATCATTTTGAGGAAATCGAGGATAGAATTTTTAGGGCGATAGTACTGGAACTTCTTATCTGATTTGGTAGAATAAGCCACAATGTTATCATTTTTCATTGCTAATCATTCCTTATCAACTCCATTCCTTTATCACTGGCTTCTGCTTTGTTTTCCAGTTTTTTGCTGATAACCAATGACCATTTGGCAGAGAAATAAAGAGAATTCTGTTTACCTACCAATTACATCACCTCTGTGAACTTTGACCTTTCATCACTGATGACATAATTCATAGATATGAACTGATCAATGATCGGTTCTTGGTGTAAACAAAGATAAAATCAATTTTTCTTGTTATTCAGTTTATTGTGAAATTCACGTTTGTATTCTTCTTGTTTAATAAAAAAATTACAATAATGAAACCTACCCTGGTACACCATTTTTATTTTATTTGAATAATTATATAACAAACGTAACTTCATAACAAATGAAAACAAGTTAATGACATTCAACTAACATAGCTGAACTAAAAATCACCTTCTAAACCTCAAAAGAAAAGTTTAAAATCTATTCATTGCATTGATAAATTCCATGACTAGATTGTTACAGGAATTGCATACATTACAGAACTGAAATTATTTGGAAGCGACTTGAGTCTTAATCATCTACTTCTTGACACAGAGGGAAATGGTAACATTCATTAATTTAATTCATTTAATTTAAATTCATTCATTTAATTAATTTATTAATTCATTAATAGATCACTTAGATGTTGGTCTGGTCAACAGACAGATTACCGATTACCTATTTCCATGTAGGGCACATTTCCGGTTATAATCAGTATATCGGCAAAATAAGCTGACATGGTTTGGACATGGTAATTCCTATGCATTGTAGCAGAGGCTAAAGCGAGCCGTGTTCATTTACAAGTATACACAGTTTATAATGCAGACACTTAACTGTACGCTAATGTCCAATTATAAATATATTAATTATTAAGCACGCAACACTCTCCATTTTTCCAATATACCAATTGACATAAAATATCCTGGCGAGGCATGTTATTCGTACATGAGACTGTTGTCATTCCTCTGTTCGGGATGAGGCACGAATTTCCCGTTGAACGAAACCTGGATTCGCTCCTCTCCGTCCGATGTGCGAATTTTGTCAACAGTCGCGAAGAAATCGACGTCAGACATCACGCCATCTCCACACTCTTCATTTATCAAAGCTGGAAAAAAAAAAAACATTCAGTCATGTCACTGGTCTCAATAGAAGGCAGGGGTGAAATAAAGTGTGCTTGTTTGTCATAAGGTTAAATGAGCCATGATGATTCGTGATGCTTAACGTACTTGAATAAGTACTCAATGCCAGACGGCTCATCGATTCTTAGCTCAATTGCGTATACACAGACACTGTCCTCTGTGTTGCGACCTAAACCAATAGGAGCCGTGTTTCCAAGTTTCATTGAGCTTCGTTTCCTTCGATCAGAATGGGGGATTCGGGGGAGGGGGGGAATCTACGATACGTCAGCCTGCCAATGAAGGTGTGGCATGACGTGGAATTGAACTCGAATAACGCCAAATGCCTTGCTTCTCTGCGTGAATGTGCATGCCATACTCCGTATCCATTTATAATCTTAAATAATCAATATGAGAATTGACTTTAATTTAAAACTCGCCTTTGATGCTTTCCCCATATTGCAGAACAGCCTCATTGAGTCTGTTGATGCTCGGTTCCTGCGTCAGGCGTGGGTCGTACGTCCGCATAGGCGCCTTTGCCATTTCGTACAATTGCTGATCAGATAAAGTAGGAACACTCCTCTTCAGGCATATCGCGGTATCTGGTTTCAACTGTGCCTGGTTATGGAACAGCTGTGCACAGTACACACTCGTTATACCGCACTCATCCGATATTTGGGCAAAACTTTTCCCACAAAGTTCTTTAGCTTGCAACAACGACCGAACAAACGCTAGTTTCGCTTCTTGGTCCATATGCGTCGGTTTTGCTTTGGGATCTTCATCTTCGGACGCTGAGGTTCTCCGGATGAGGTTCCTGGACGCCTGTGAGACCTTTGATACTACACCCCAGGAGAGATGAGCCGCGTAGCTCGCAACTTGCATGGGCGCGGTGGCCACCATGCCAGTGAATGAGAGACCCGCCTGCAAAAAAAAAAAAATAAATAAATAAATAAATATATGGAGATCGATGACACATGCAGATAGTTTAGAGTTGTATTAGGCAGATGGCATCAGCAATAGCTCTTTTTAATCCATGCCCACAACAAACAAAAACATATGAATACATAAATGAGAGAAAACCAAAAATAATAGATAAAATTAAGCTATTAGTACAATTAGTTGGTTCATATACAGCTTAAAGGTTTAGAGATTTAAGCCGTGAAATTGATTTACAATAATCGCCAATATCGATGACCACTCACTTTAACGGTGTCAAGTGGCGCCAGCATGATGGACTTCTTCTCGGTGACGTCATCTTCCACAGGGAGGGAATTCTCCTTCGCGTAGTGGGCTGGCGGTGTCGCTGCAACCTTCGCAAACCTTCGCGGCGTTGAATCCACCGACGACGTTTCTTGATTCTGTATTTCCGAAACTTTTTCCAAGAAATTATAACAGCCCGACACAACGAGCTTAGTGACCAAGAACTGCAGCTGGAAGAAGACTTTGACGACTTTGACGTAGTCCTTTTCGTCCATACCATTGCCGGCTCCGTTATTGAGCATTTTTGCGACCAGCATATTCGTTGTATACAGATCAGAGGTCGGCATTGTATGTGACGTTGTCGCTTGACCGTCAGCGAACCAGTTCAGAGAGAAAAATTCCAAGCGATGAGTTTGGGCACGGAGCTGTCAGTGTGATGGCCTTCACGCTGCTAGAGCTGCGACAAGTTCACGCTATCACGAATCGAAGAACGAATTACACTTTTAAAAACACGCTCACCGCCTCTTGATCTTTGATCTATCTCTATATCTCTTCATAACTTCATAAGTTCAGTGCATGGACAATTCATTAAGAGGTATTCCCTGAGTGATCAGTTCTGATCCTTGGACCGTGTTCAGATAGAATTAAGATGTCAATTAATAAGGAAAACATTACGTATAATTAATATATATTTATGTAACAGGAACCGTGAAGCACACAATTCTTTTTCTTTTCTGATATGCCTTTAATTGAATTAATATATGCACGCACATCATAGCACCGTGTGCTCTGAAGAGAATATTGACATTCTCTCCACATCTCTACTCTTCTGATCACAAGTGATTGTGTGAGTCAAGTATTGCAGGTCACACTCAGGTGATATAAACAAGTGTTACGTAAGTCAATAAGCCCACGTTGAAAGGGCTGTGGAGGTCAAGCAAATAATTCTCAGAAAATCGATCAGGCAAATCCTGTTATGAGAAATATCGATTCATAATCCACAAATTGCAGGATCTTTTAATAGTTTTCAAGTGAAAATTTTTATCCGGCCACAAAGTTATTGACAAGTGGTAAGAAATTAACCTTCGCGGCAATGGCGACTGTTCCAATATTTCTTGCTGTCTTTAATTGATCAGTTTGAAAAAAAGAAAGAATTTGTATAAAGAAAAAGAAGTGACACAATAAGATACTTTGAAATAAAAACTACACACATGTTTTATTCTTCATTAAGTGTTAAAAATATTGTGACAGAACACAAGCAAAATAATGAAAAATAAAGGACTTACATTATTTTTGGATAATTGTTTGCGAAAAGGAGAAAATACATGAAAAAAGGAGCTGCTCAGTTCGAAGAATAACTACAAATAAATCGTCTATGTACACAGAATGAATTGATGGGGTCACGTTGGTTGCCGTGGAGGAGGCAGGAGACACACAGAAGACAAAGAGTGGGCTGGTTGTATTGTTTCAGTCTTAATGAACACAGAATTTGAAACTTCTTCTGAATTTTATTTTTTCCTTGTTGGTCTTTTCTTGATCTGAAAAAAAAATTAAAATAAAATAAAATAAAATCGGAAAAACACAAAAATTGCCAGAATCAATGCCTCGATTCGCACCAAAGAACCGAGAAGACGAGTACGCACATTGAGTTCGGTGATGCCTTTTTCGATCGCCTTGGCAACGGCTGCAGCCCTCTTCTTGGGGGAAGCAGAGGTCGATGACCTCTGGCTATCAGGAGTGCCTTCCTCCCCGTCAGAGGTCCCATTCAACACAGCTCCTCTTCGTCTGAATCAGCCGTCGTTACAACCAGAATCGATTAATTCACGCAATACCCACAGGTTTCTCCTCACAGGGTACGCTTTCCTCTGGGCATCATCTTTCTTCGATGCTGCTGCTTTATCAGGTGACGAAGAAGCTGAATTCGAAGCAGGGGAAGAAGCCACCTTCGATTTTCCCCTGGGAAGGAGAATAAAATGTACTTATCAATACCCGAGGGGGGGGGAAGAGGATGATGCCCGTACCTAGTCGATTGTCGTGAATTTTGGGTGGGTTTTTCGCTGATATCCTTCGTTAAATTCCGCACAGCATTCCTAGTGATCGATAATTAAGAATTAGTATAAACGACTAAACTAAAACAGTTGAGCGCACATACTTAACAGATTTCTGCGCTGCAAGGGCTTTAGCATTTTTCCCGGGACTAGGTTGCGCCCACTCTTCCACCAAATCGGCCCCTTTCTTCTTCAGGTATCCCGCTCTGGCCTGGGGTGAAGCGGCCGTGCGCGCGGTTCTCCTGGGAGAGGGGGCAGCACTGCGCAGGTTCCTCTTGGCAGGTGTGGAAGCAGGCGAGGGGGAGGAGGGGCCTCTCTTCTTGAACATGGACGTGATTTTGCTCTGTTTTGCTGCCTTTTTCTGTGATGATGACGAACGATCAGATGAACTTGCTTGGCGTTTGCGCTCAGTACGACGGCTGGGTTTTTTTACCACCACCTCCTCCTCCACCTCCTCCTCCTCCTCCTCCTCCTCCTCTTCCTCCTCCTCTTCTTCACTTTCAGGCTCAGGTGGTGGTGGTTTGACGTTTTTTTTCTTGGCGGGTTGTTTCCTGTCATGTGAGATTTTCCGCTTCGCTCGTCGCTGTGGTTCGGGAGAGGATTCCGGGGAGTGTTGAGGGGAGGATGCTGCAGATGAGGAGGAGGAGGGCGATGAGGGCTTGCTCTTGGCGCTGGTGATGTTGATCCGCTTCTCAACCATCTTGGCACTGCTGCTTTTCTGTGCAAGCTGCTGTCGACGGCAGAAATAGATATCATTCCACAATTCGTCTCAAAATAAGGTGTGAAAAGAACGAAGTGAAAAAAAATAACACAAGACATAACCTACCCTGGGTAAATGCGACTGTAGCTCATCGGGAAGATAAACTTTATTATTCGAGTACGACTGATCAGGATGGGTAAAGAGTCTTGCGGGAAGCAGGGGCTCCGCGGGGAAATCCTTCAAAATGTAATTTGACGTCTTGGTGTAAATCAGACTAAGAGCTAAGTCACACACCGCGTACAATTTCTGAAATTGCAATCAGCTACAGAACTAATAACACAAACAAACCAGTGATCTCAACCATATTTGCCACTTCGTTATCCGGATCCTGCGCGTCACTAGTCTGCTTGATGTTTTCGATCATTTTCTTGTAGAATGTGAAGCTGTAGTTTTCATTTTTGACGATCAACGGCTCCATGATATACCACAAGCAACTGAGAGAAGAAATACAATAACCGGCATAAAATACGACTTCCTCATCATCGCACTCACTCCTTGATGTTCTTCAGGGTCTTGGTGTCCTCGTGACTCTGCAGTTCCGGATCGTGAGCCAGCAGGTGAATGGCATACGGGAGCACGTAGTCAGGCAGAAGGTAGAAGAGTTTGTTGTTGGCGGCCGGTTGCTGCTTGAGGTACTCGCGCCTGCGTTGAATGTTGAGCTGAATAAACTGCTTGATTTGCGTGCGTCTCTCCTTCATGGGGTCGTTGGCCACCAAGCAGAAGGCAGAGAGGAACTGCAGAGGCAGGCGTAGGCTGATCAGGCCTTTGTGTAACTTGTTGGCAAAGTGCACGCGCACTTGGTAGCATGGGTCCTGGGTGAAGAGAATTCTTATTGGAATGACCTCAATTTAAACCCTCAAAGACTCACGTTCAAGAGGAGAGCAATGGTTTGGAATTGATCGAGAGGCAGCAGTTCGGAGTACGCCGGTTCCTGGACCAGCTTCAGGATGCAACAAGCGGCTTGCAAGCGCAGTCGCGACATTTCTGCTTTGCTGATTTTCCCGTTCTCCATCAGATCGCCCTCATGCAAGACCAGCGTGTACAGCAAGCGCAGGGTGGAGGTGGCGGACTTGTTGTCATCGCTCCTCACTCCCAGCAGCCAGCGCGTCATCATCTTCAGAGCTTGCAGCTGAGTAGAATAAGAAATAATTAAAATACTCACAAGACCAAAACCAAAACCTTAGCCTGCGTTTCCTCCGACACCAAATGATCGGCACACCAGCTTTCAGAGCTTGAGTGACTGCAACCCTGAACGACCAATGGACGAATGAGCATGACCGTCAACGCAATAACGAGAGGCCTTACCCGATCCTGCATGAGAAGCTCCTTGACAATGAATCTCGACACAATATTCTTGACGGCGGGGGCGAATTCCGAGGGGCACAGCTGGGTCATGTGACCTATAGCAACAAGAGAGGTGAGGAAATTTGGCGATTCGAGATCCATGTTTTTCTTGAGATGCTGGAAGATTTGATCAAAGATCTTGCTGCTTTGGTGGCAGATGGTGTGGATGCATCGAATGGCGTGCTTTGCTTGCCGTGGAGTGCCGATCTTCACAATTTTCTGAAGCACCGGCATCAGGGTCCTACAAACAAATTTACGAGTAAAATTCATGAAATTCCAAAATTTTTCAAAGAAAACTTACGCGTGCACGTGGGCGTGGGTTCGTTCGAGAGATTTTCCAACATGTGCAAAAATCTGCATGGCCATATCACATGCCACGTCGTCATCTTGTTTAACGAAGGAAATCAATTGAGTATAAATGGCCTCTGATTGAAAACTCCCTGGATACACTTGCGACTGCAGCTAATAAAAAGAGAGAGAATATATAACCGCAGGTAAAACCACATGGTTGAATCCACAAACCAGGAGCAGTTTCATGCCACACAGCACAGGGTCCTTCATCCATTTCTCTGTACCGGGTTTTCCCTGAACAGCTTCATCAACATATTTCACAAGCTCTTCAATCGCGTGGACGTCAATCATGAGAGGCGCAATGCGTTCAAGTAATAACTTCACGTTCGTATAAACAAAGTTCTGTGGTATTGGATTTCCCAGTTTTTTCAGAATTTCTTTCTGCAAAAACAAAACAAACAAAAAACAAAACAAAAATACACCTTGGATAAATGAGAGATATGAACGTACCACATGTTCCTCAGCTTTCTTGCAGGTGCACTCGGGACTAACGAGGCGTGCTAAGTGGTTGCGCACTCGCATGTCATCCTGCATGACCTTAATGAACTTCTTGAGGTACTCCTGCGCCTTCTGTGACTCGGGAAGGCATCGCGCAATCTGCATGACCTTGCCCTGCAGCAGCTGACTCTGCTGCGCGTTGTTGCGATCGATTCCTTGACTGATGACCTCAAGGAGAGAACGAACGATCACACGCAGGTTCAACTGAGTGCGAAACACCTCCTGTAACGCCCTGTGATGATAATAATAAAAATAGTACGAAACACACGAGTGCTTGCGATGACCAACTTGACGGCATGCTCGTCGAGGTTTCCGTAGAGAAGGAACAGTTTCATCATGCGTTCTTTTGGTTCCAGAGAATACGGCACAAGTGAGGTGTTTAAAATCCGTTCAACCAAAACACTATGAAAAAATGAAAAATTAACTAAATTAGAAAGTAAATCCACTGGCAACGAACCGGTCATCCATGGAATTCTGGTAATAAGCGTGGAAGATCTTATTGCGGATCCAAACCACACGATCAAGCTCATCGGGAACAACTTCATCTTTGGACGTCACCTTGCGATAGATTTGCCCTAGACCCATGAGAGCCTCCCTCCGAATCTTGAACTGCAAAAACAGAATTATTTTAAGCTCAAAATATCACTGAAATTCTCACCTTTTTATCAAGCGTTCTCTCTTTGACGCACTCCAAGAGGTCAGGGGTCACATTGCTGAACTCCTTCTTCGAAGCGTTCACGATCGCTTGCACAACTTCAATACGAACATTCTCATCTGGGTCGTGCTGACGTTGCTTCAGGTGGTCTGAAAATTACATCGTGATTTCAGCGTAAATCATGCTTGAAGAATAACTCACCAGCAACGTCATTGACCAGATCTTTGTGGTGGACAATGAAATTGGACGAAGTTTGGACACAGATTCTTCGCACATCAATTTCAATATCATTATACCTGTCAAAATTACCCAATTCCAAGTTTTGAACGTGGAAGCAATACACAAGTCTCACCGGCCGAGGAAGCAATTCCACAACGGCTTATGCTGCATCGCGAGATCGGAGTCAGCACTGGAGAACATCTGAGCAAGCAATTTGGTGACCTGCTTTCTTTCCTGGTTGTCGCTACTCTGTAATAACCACGAAAACCCGTTACGCAATTCTCCCAGAAAAAAAAAAAAGAAAAAAAAAAACCCCAGAATACCTTCAATTTGAATTCCAGTTGAGGCAGCACTGCTAACAGCACACTAGGAGCAAGCGAGTTCAGCTCAAATATGACGTCATAGAGACGAGTTGAGATCTGGCTGTCGGCTGACTTGCCCAACATGAGAGCATTATTAAAGAACTGAAGATTTCAAGATTAATGAAAAAGATCAATTTTTCAACGGCTAACCCAACCGTTTGAATGTAAGGTTCCATGGCATTTGCAGTGCGTTTCAGGAGATCCTTCGCTAGATTGTATGCAAATTTATTCTGGGTACGCCACGGCTCAATAATATTCTTCAAAATGATGTCGAGAAGTTCCTGCGACACAGCGTCAGCTTCAGCAATCAGGGGACACATCACATCAAGCATGAAGTTCACCACTTTGCTTGAATGACGTTCACTTGAAGTGGAAATAAAAAAAACGATAAAAAAAAATGAGGGAGAGATAAACAAACTCACTTGACAATGGAAAAGAGGAGTTTGAAGAGTGAGCAAAATATCACTTGGTTATCTTCCAACTCTAAGCAAATGTTGAAGGATTTCACCCATGCTAGATTCTCCAGGAGATAAAAATATCTCTTGAAAGACGGAGACTCAGGATCTTCCAAGCCTCTCAGCTGTTGTGTCAAGAACATGAAGATATCCTGCAAATATTTAAACAATATAAACCAGCGTTGAACAATTTCATCCTGGACTCACATGCAGATGCTCGGCTTCGGTGTAGGGAGCATCTGGAGCAAATATACGGAAAATATCCGCAATACAACACGCCACAAGTAGGCGTACATCCTTGCTGACGTGATCCATGTACATCTCTGTAGCAAGGGACAGAGCCAGCTGCTTGTAATCACTGTGCTCATCTTGTCCCATGTCCTGGAAAGCTCTGGCGAGGAGCTGAAGGGAGATGAGTGGTGAGGGAAGGAATACGAGAGGTGGTTGTTACCTTCAGCCGTTTGACAAGTTCATCTTTGCTGATGTCTTCATCCAGAGGCTTGCACCCTGGGGGGTAGTTGATCTTGTGACCTTTGTCACTCACTTTCGGCATTTTGGATGTCAGACGAGGCTGAAAGTGATGCCACACAATTACACGAAGCACAATGATAAGTTGATCACTTCTATTTTTATCAATCAATGAGAGCCACTATTGATAATCATACCAATGAAACAATCTATTCCACACTAATAAAGCATATAATTGTGAAGGCAATCAATAAAATTTAATGCACTAATAGATATCAGTTTTATATCATAATCATAATGCATCATGTCTTGGAGAAGCCTAATAGTTTATTTTCAATCATGCTTATAATGATATAATCAAGAGTATCTAATTATGATACATGATTATTCTCGGAACGTGAGATTAAATCTGATCTGGGCTCATTTGCATGATGAATGACCCAGGCTCCAGCTTGAGCCATATCACATTAACAACTCGACCCTGAAGTAGCCGCCAGCTGCTGCCATGGACGGTTCAGGAGGACATTATAGTCAAGATTCTCGACTATAATGTCCTCCAAACAAATCGGTTGTGATAAAGGGTTATACGACTCATAGAGCAGAGATGCCATGACATAATTAACTTACATTTTTATTTAATATCAAATTAATTTCTTATAAGTATTAAAATAATAGTTAAATCGTTTTGGAGGGGTGCATGCTCATGATGCTGTTGTCTTGCATTTTGGCACTGAGTGCATATGTTTGAACAGCTCAAATTTTATTGATTTCTGGACTCAAGGGAGAGAGAAAAATTATGCTTGCTCTGAGCCGGCTTGAGCCGTGATTTTCACTCAGCCGCCGCCGTGAAGAAAGGTGGGCTGAGCCGGCTAGCCGCCGAATTGATGCTTCAGGCAGCGTTATTTTCACGGCTTGGTGGCTTCGGGGTCCATTAACGATCAAACGAAGAAGTCCATATGAAGGGATTTTCGGACTACTAATTATACGCGTTTTATGATCAAACTATGTGTAGCAGTAAAAGGAATGAAATTGTTACGAAAGGAAGGTCTGTTTCAGTCAGTACACTAAAAATTTGTTACAATGCGAAAGGTTCAAAATCGAAAGGGTTCGGCCATTTTGGTTTCAAAAACAACAGTACCTTGGAAGCCCCTGTTCAGCTAGAAATCGGGAGTATATCACAAAATGAAAAGCTTTGCAGGGTTCTAGAAAATAATCCGGGAACATGCAATCAGACCATGGGCCATGTTCATTTCAAATTTTAGCCCAAATTTAATTTTTATCTGGAACGACGTCGTTCAAACACTGAACCGCGCGAAACGCCGCTACACATTGCTTGGAGGGCATTGAAAGACGCGTTGTGATTGGCTGAGGACTGGTGCTCTTATTTGGCTATTGTTAACAAATTAGGGATGAAATAACATAACAACTACGGTAATTACGATCTATGGTTTTTATAAAATGATCTCATGTCATATTTGTGCATGACATTATACATCTTGAGACGAAAATTAACAAAGCAGTGAATTTTGACATCCTGCAATGAGCCAATCAGAGGACCCCTTTCATAGGCCTGTAGGATGAGATCATGCGCAGACTGGCTGCGCAGTAAAGCTGTCTACGTTCAGTATAGAAAAACGTTTCACAACATTCGGGGTATAATGTGTAGACGATATTATATAATACACAGGGTGTTCCAAAACATAAGCCAATAAAAACAAAGTTATTCCACCAAATAAATTTGAACTGTAAATGACATACTAGTAGTCTGATCTGATAGTGACTATTTGCAAGTGACTTTTCAAAGTTTCTTCAAAATTACAGAGCGAAATTTTAATTAATAATAGGCCTACAGATTTAAGTCGGGCAGACTGAATGAGTGAATGTGAAGCAAAAATGCATTTATTCTAATTTTATTTTATGTGGGTGGTACGATGTAACCTTTGTGCGGCAGAGGCTAGAGAGGCCTGTGGATTCAAATCTTCACCACAAAAACCAATTGATTGTGAACCCCTCATCAATTATTTGGTGCTTTTTGCTGTGACTTAAAGGGATAACTACAACTTAGTCAATAATATCTAAAATCTGCTTTGTGTGAAATTATGAATCGCAAAATAATTGCATTTGAAATGCTGGAGAAAAGCAAAGCAAGCACATCATTTTGTATGATCAAATGAGTATGTGCAGTATTATCTCTTTGATACATGAATAAAATATCTGTGTCTTAATGGACTCTTCATAATATGCTATTAAACTGTATTATAGTGCAAACCTAGATATGGAGAACAACTTGTATATAAACCAGATCCGATATCGCTCGTGAAAAGTGGCCCTTATGTGTCCCCTGTTGCCATATGGCAACCCTGCCCTAAAACACTCAAATTTTGCAAAAATTAATATCCTCTCAGCAAATTTGGACCCAGTTTTATCACTCTGCTATTTTTCTCATATTATAGTATAAATTTTATGTCAGATAGACCTGCATTTTATAATTTGTGAATGCCTGCGATTGGCTCAACTAGAGGACACGCTATGACAATTGTTTTCACAATGGGGATATAGGTCGATGTCCCATCTTGTTTTTATGCAAGCTAATCTCCATATCTGAAAGTACAACAACCTGTACTCCAAGTACTCGATTTCGTTTGAAACCCAATTTCAAACTTTCAATTGTAAAGAAAACTTCTCGTGCTAGTGGTCACTCTCATATGCTTAGTTCTCACATCTCTACCATAGTCGCTTTCTGTCAAGGGGTAACCAAACATCATCATGAAATTACAATCGTGTATGGAACCATGTATGGATCGTTTTATGCATTACATAATTGTAGATTGAGAATGACACAAAGAGTGAGTGAGTGAGTGAGGGATGAGGTTTTACGGCTCCACCCAACCGATTCGGGTGATACGGGCGCCAGAACAGAAGGCCCGAGACTGGGGTTTCCCCCTACTCTTATCAATAAATCCCAAGGGTTCTTTATCCTGCATACCACCATAGACAGTAGTACACAGCGCCCGGCCTTGTTACGCAGTTGGGCAGCAATGCTGAGTCACCGAAGAATTACAATTGTAACTCACAATCATAACGCCCGTGGCCTGATCGGGTCTCAAACCCGGGACCTCGATGCCCATGGTCGGCATAGGATTGCAGACAGAGGTTTAAACCACTGTTCTATTTGGTGCCCCCTAGAATGACACAAAGTGTCATTGGCATTTTGATGATGTTTGTACATTTTTACAATCAATGAGGTAGTTTTGTTTATTCTTCTAAGTATACAGAAGAGGTTATAATCTTGAACATTCTGTTTGGAGATAATACTAATATTGATATGTTTGCTGCAAGAGTGAGTCAGACCAGACAGCTTGTGTGTGGGTGTTTTTGTTTTTGTTTTTGTTTTGTTTTTTAATTCTTCTGATAAGAAATAATAGGAATATGCACGACCATTGATGATACCTTACATTACCTTAGGTATTTCTGATCGAAGGATTTTCCATCCTCTATAATCAGATCTTTATGATCAGATCTCTATTGTCCGAATTCACGATTGTAGCCGAGCTACAGCTTGATTACATCAAAATTTTTGGCGACAGTGCACAATGATCCGTATTCTTGTTTGCAAAAGTAAGGCAGTTTTAACTGGGCTATAGCCGGGCTGTAGTTCGCTAGTGTAGAAGGCACAGAGCATGGCGAATGCATTTGATTTTCTGGACGATATGGACATTGAAATCAACTTGTGCCTATAGCACACGTCGACATGCCTTAGTGGACATTTTGCAATCAAGAATATAGATTTCGATCAAGCTCCAACCACCTTTCAGTAGATTCAACCAGGGGCTGCTGCTCATTATCAGTGGCTACAATCGAGAGGGAGTGAGTGGTGGGGTTTTACGGCTCCACCCAAACCAATCGGATGATACGGGCGCCAGAACAGAAGGCCCGAGACCGGGGTTTCCCCCTACTCTTATCGATAAATCCCAAGGGTTCTTTATCTTGCATACCACCATAGACAGTAGTATACAGTGCCCGGCCTTGTTATGCAGTTGAGCAGCACTGCAGAGTCACAGAAGAATTACAATTATAACAATTATAATTCACAATCATAACGCTCGTGGCCTGATTGGGTCTCTAACCCGGGACCTTGACCCCCACGATCGGCATAGGATTGTAGTCAGTCGGTTAAACCGATTGAGCTATTCGGTGCCCCCTGGCTACAATCGAGAATTCGAGCATATGATCTGATACATATAATCCAAACATGATAATAGAATAATCACCATTTATTTCATATAAAAAAAGAAAATGAATGAATGGGTGGAGTTTTACGGCACTCTGATACTAAAAGTATTATATTAGTGTTTATTTCATATAAAGATATATGTACAGCAATATGGGGGGAAAAAGAAGAGAATATGCAAACAAACAAAAACTACAATGATATTAGATACACAATGAATAAATATAATCAGAAAATTGAATAACCAGTTGAGGATATATACATAAAATTGTTAGGGCTATGTATCCAGGCATCAGAACCAATAGTTACCGGGTTAACAATCAAACTGGTTATCGTTAAAGCTTTTCAGTATTGTTATAGGTTTGTTATAAGCATACAAAAAGGCCTGTTATGAACGAACTTATAATGTACATCAAATGCTCAAGACTCTTTAGTTTTCTTAACTTGGGCCGACATTGCCTGTGCAACCAGTAGTTGCATGAAGGCTGCCAATGTCGACAAGCAGATATTTTTTGGAAGTTTATGTAGTAGCAGGGATGTGAATATTTTTTTTTTGGGGGCATATTTTTTTCAATAATACATTATTTGTTACAATCATTTTATTCTTTTA
Organism: Capitella teleta; assembly: GCA_000328365.1. NCBI lineage: Eukaryota > Metazoa > Annelida > Polychaeta > Capitellidae > Capitella > Capitella teleta. The sequence continues at coordinate 70,003 of KB302448.1, forward strand.
GGCAGTTACTCACCATTCAGTCATTATTTACTACACTCACTATTCAGTAAGTGCACCCAGTGATAACTTTTAAAAGTCATTTTTTACAACTTGAAAAAATTATGTATCGTATCTTATCATATCGTTTATCAATTCATTTAAGTTATCAATAAGTATCATTTCGTAGTTAATGCATGGGTGCACAGGCCCTAATGATTATGCATGTATAACTGGTTTAAAACTAACTTCATTACAATTGTCCATAAAAAAGACAAAAACTATTTGCCTCAATTCGACTGATTCTTATGTGTCATAACCTCTGAAATACTAATTTTCACTTGATATATATATACATATATATATATTTTTCTCTCTCTCAAAGTCAATAGATCTACCACTAGTACTTTCTTTCTGAACACCCTGTGCAAACATTTAACCATGCGCAAGAGGTGAAAACGTTACAAAATTATCAGCTAACATCGAAATCTCTGAACGGCGTAAAGGTCGCCACGAGTTCCGCCCGCAGTGAGTGGATGACGCCCGTTCTGTGCTACGTCCTGTCGTGCGACAGTAAAATGGCGTGAGCTGCTCTTGCAAAAATATAGACTGCTTCAGCCGTCACCATGCCGAAGAAAAAGAAAGGTGGAAGTCGGGGTTCGAGCCCTGAAGAGAGCGATACAGTCGCGACCGAGACAGCCAAAACGGAGGAAATGGCCGCCTGGGAGACACAGGCCTCGACTCAGCAACAGCATCAACCGGATGGCGAACAGGAAAGGGTCTTCCTCCAAGTACAAGAGATGTTCAAGAATAAAGTAGACGCAGATGTGATATTCATGGTTCTTTCAGAATGCGATTGGAAAGGTTCGTTTGCACTGAAAATATGCATTCAAGTATTACATAATAATAATCACTGTGACTGTCCACACTGAACATGACTTGTGGACTGATAACCTTTAACCTGATCTTGCAGCTGTCAGTTGGAAATATTAATGACTGATCACAGTTTAATTAGATTATGAGCTCAGTAATCTATTTGTGCATTCCTTTTCAGTGGAGGATGCCCTCGAGAAGTTGTTTGCCCTTAGCTCTGAAAATGAAACACACCATCAACCACAGCAGTCGTTATCCATGTCAACAGTGGCACAGGCGCTCAACAGCATCAACTCAGAGGAAGCTCCTCAATCAGCAAGCACAGCCGCCACAAATGCGTCCAGTCCCATCCCCATTAACTCCAACGCTAACCCCAGTGGCTTGCGTCTAGACGTGCACGCTCGCCTGCCAACTCAAGCAGGAGAGCAGCCTCCTACACCGGACTTTCTAACAATGCTATCTCCAAAGACGCCTGCAGGCGTCAGTTTAGATTTTCCAGAACTGTTCCATGGTGGCCATGGGTGCTCCGCAGGTAGAGACAGTGCCATGCGCTCGGCCATGGAGGCTCTAGGTGCTTATGCAAATAACCCCTCTATAGGAATATTACCTCGCTATAATTCTTCCAAGCCTGGATACCCTGGTAGTAACTCTTTTGAACAGTCGCTGGTCACAGATCAGAATTTCAATGCTAACCTGGGTCCTATTGAGGCTCCTGAGTACAACCAGCAGGCTATGTTTGGCGGGGCGTTCAGTCAGCAGCCCACAGTCAGTGGGATCTCTAACTTCCCTCCCCCGAGTGGACCTGGAGGGCCAGTGTTGTTCCCCAGTGTGGAAATCGGACAGAATAACACAGACTTCCAGGCTAATTACTCCTTTACCGCGAACAACAACAGCACGACGTCTAAAGAAGCACACGACCCAGAGCCACCGGCGAGCCAACAGGGGCCTCTGCCTGATCTCCCGCACATTGTGTACAACTCTCAAGGCATGCCAGTACGCAAAGGTCACCGCAAGAAGACGCTTTCACTGGACCCGGCAGAGAGGGAAGCCCTGGAGAACCTCATTGAGGATGTGATTATTGGTGGGATGGATGAGGGGGTCATTGATGATAGTGCTTCTTCCGACTCGGACAGTTGCGAAACCATTGAGAAGGAGAAGGAAACGTCGCCCAAAGTCTCCGACACGCTATCTCCGGAAGACCAGCGAAAGTTTCTTGCTGGCGACGGAGGGCAGCATGAGCGAAGCAAAGATGGAGACGCCTTGGGGAAGAGAGGCAAGCAGGAGAAGGGCAAGGATGGGGGCAAGGTGTACCCTGCGCAATTGAAAGTGGCTGTGAAGCACATGAAAAGTTTGCCCCCGCGATTCCTGCGCCGTTTGCAGACAGCGCAGAAACAGTTGGAAGCTAATGCTAAGAAGGGAGATTCCCCTGATGGGGAGTTGAAGATTGACCCCATGACTATGGGTGCTCTTGGACCTATGGGGCCCATGGGTACAATGGGGTCTATGGGTTGGAACGGCAGCGGACAGACCATGCCGTCACCCACGGACATGAGAGAGCGAGACTTGAGAGACAAATCGCGCGCCAAGGAGGAGCACATGCGCGAGAAGAAGAAGAAAATCCGCAATCTTCTGGATGATCTAGATCAGTACACGGACGAAACGACCGTGATCATTGAAGAGAAAGAGAGAGAGGAGTCTGGAGCGCATGACCAGATGGTCCTGGCACATACCATGAGCCCCACCTCCCCTCCCATGGGTCACGGTACCAATGTGATGAGCTGTGCTGATTTGGAGCGCGAGATGATGCACCCTCTGCAGCAGCATGCTTATCAGGACGGGCACCAGTTGACGCCGGCTGAGCTGGCTGAGCTGACTCACAAGATGTCCCCTATGGCTCAACGCATGGCCAGCCTAGCTGCGGCGGCCAGCCAGCCGAACGTGCTGTCTCTTGCTGCAATAGCGCAGGACAGTCTGGGCGATTACAGCATGATGGGTGAGCGCTCGCAGTTCTCGGTCGATGCCCCTGAGTTTGTACCGAAGGGCTTCATGCCTCCCGTGTCCTTCAATCAACCCCCTCCTCCGATTATCCCTCATTCCGGGCAGCTGGGCCCCCAGAGCAACGTATCTGTGATGAGCTGCATGGGTCAGCCTCTGCCCTCGGGCATCACCCCAGAGCAGCTGCAAGCCTTCCAGCAGCAGGCTTTCCTCCAGAAGCCCTCCAGCCCCTTCCAGCCCTCGGTCGGCAGGGTCTCTCCTCACATGGCCAACACCATGGGCCGTCTGTCTCCTCAGATAGTCACCTCTCAGCCCATGAACATGCCTCCTCCACAGCTCTCCCCAGAGCAGAGGGCTTGCAACTCTCCTCTCATCATGCCACCAAAAGTCCCCCCATTACCCCGGCCTATGAACATGCCCCCGCCCTCTGGGGTGGTCCCTTACCCCAGCTACTCCATCCCCCCTCCCCCTGCCCCCTTCCCCCCCAGACTCCCCACCGGCTACCAGCAGTTTCCATTCCGACCCCCCTTCCTTCCACCCCAACAAGGCTTTGGTCAGCACCCATGGCCAGCCCCTGAAGCCGATCGCTATGGCAACCCCTTAAGAGGCCACCGCCCTCCCAAAGACAAGCGGCATGGCTCCCCTCACTTGGGAGGACCAAGAGGAGGAGGACCTCGTGGCTTGCAGGCGCCTCTGCCTCAACGTATGCCGAATACAGCGGACGTCACGCCCAGCATGACCCCTGAGATGGCTAAGCTCAGAGTGGAGAGCCTACTGAAGGAAGGTCGCAAGGTCATGGTCATTCTGCGTGGGCCTCCCGGAAGTGGAAAATCAACCATCGCCAGGTACTGTCTTAATCACCTGGCTTGCGCGAAACATCTATGATAATATTCTTCAGAGAAATTCAATTTGAAGGCGTTGTCCTTTCCACCGATGAGTTCTTTGTGAAACCGAACGGCCAGTTTCAGTATGACTTCACCAAGATAGGTGACGCCCACCAGTGGAATCAGCAAAGGGGTATGGTTGCTGTATCTTTCTCGTGTGGCCTTTGAATCTTTTTGCTTCTTATTCTAGCCAAAGAATCGTGTGAAGTGGGCCGTAACCCGATAGTAATTGACAATACCAACTCCCAAGCGTGGGAAATGAAGTATTATGTTGCCCTGGTTAGTGTTGGCGTAATTGCCGCCCAAATTAATTTGGCTGATTTGCTTGTAATTTATTCTTCAGGCCGATGAACACATGTATCACATTGAGATCATGGAACCCAGTACTCAATGGAAGTACAAGCCCAAAGAACTAGCCAAGTGAGTGACCCTGCTGGTCAGTAGTGTCCACTCTATCAGCATGGCTTCCTCTCTAATTCTCGCTACTTAAAAATTAGTTAAATTTTCTTTTAAATAAATTGTGAATTCACGGAAGTAGGTTTATTTCAGTTTTTTCTGTATAATTTCAAGAAAGCGCTATGCAATGGTTTCTGGCTTGATTTCACGTAAGCGCTTGAAGTAAACCAAGTACAGAGCAAGTGGCGCTAACAAAACTGCACTCTAATCTTTGCAGTTGCTTTTCCCCACGTTCAGGAGAAACACTCACGGAGTCACCCTAGAAACCATTGTTAGAATGCTTGATCGCTATGAAAGAAACATCACTCCGGCCAGCATACTAGCCACTCTCCCCAAGCGACCAAACACCGCCAAAGCACCCGTGAAGATTCCCACCGATGATAAAGCCGACTCCGCTGCAGAACCACCACCCACCGGTAAAAAGTGAGTGTGTCGGTACCTCCGCCAGGCAGCGTGGTTATTGGGGTGTTTTTGGTTGTTTTTTTTAGGACGAGGAAACGTAAACGAAAACGCAAACGACAGAAGAAGAATGCTGCTAACAAAGACGAAGACGACAAGAATTGTTCTGATTCAGAGGCTGAGAAGGATCCGGAGAAAGCAGAGAATGAACAGGAGAAGGGAGAGACGGATCTGGAGAAGGTTCCCGAAGAAGATCCTGGTTCCCGTCCTGAGGACACGCAGAAGGTTCCGGAAGATGTACAGAATTCTCAGAAAGGATCTCAGATTTCCAAGGATTTGAAGGACGTTCAGATTTCTGAGGAGGTAGCAATCCCTGAAGATTTGAACGAGCAAGAGAATATGAAGGTTCCTGAAAATACCCCGGTTCCCCAGGATGGTGTGCAGAGCTCTCCCGAAGGCAAGGATGTAAATGTTGTCGTTGAAAGCAGCTCCAACAACGAAGATTTGTTGGAGAAGAATAAGGCCGAGGATGACAGTGAGCAATTTGAGATGGAAGATGTTGAAATTGACTCGTTGGTGGCCATTGATCAGTCGGCTGTTGTTGGAAGCAAGGAGTGGCGTAAGAGCCAGAGAGACCCCAACGTCCCCAGAAAGATCTCCATCACCCTGGCCGATCTCAAAGAAGCGCTGCTGAGGGAATTGGCTGAGTGTGACGGCCTTGCTGGTGATGACAGCACCTCAAGTTCAGACGATGACAGCCTCCCTTCAGAGGATGCCAAGCCTTGCAGTCTCCTCTCTTCAACGCCCTCGAAGAAAGAGCCCGCCCTTGAATGCATCCCTGAGGTGCCTGTAGCTGTAGCTGGGTCACCAAAGATGATGCAATCTTGGGCTGTTCCATCCAGCACTGCCATCCCCATTGAGAGCAAGCACAAAGATGATGTCTGGCAGCTGCCGAATTTTGTCTCGACTCACGAGTTCTGTAAACCACCCAGCCAGCCTGTTAGAACGACCAGGAATTGCGCTACCTTCACCACAACGGCTGATATCGTAACCATGCAGAAGATTGAGAGAGGAGAGCACATTTACTTCCCTGAAGGACCAACGAAGATGATCACCTCCAGGTCAAGGGTCATCTCCGAGGGCGTTGACACCGGCGACGCTCGCGATATCCCGACTGGGGTCGTGATGGTCGACACCAGTACGATGACGGATGAAGCTCAGCCGAGCAGCGGGATCGACTTCCTTCGCAGCTGCTTCCCGACTGTGTCTGTTGACGATTTGGGCGAAATTCTCACACAGTGCCAGGGCAACGTAGAGTGGGCTGTCAACATCCTGCTGGATTCTGGATACGAGTACAATGAGAGCAGCAGACAGCCCTGCGAGGAGGTCGTGGAAGAAACGTCAGCCGTGCAAGAGGAAAGCCCAAGGCCTCTTCTCTCACTCTTTGATCTCTGCCTCGCTCAGCTTTCTGGGGATCAGGACCTTGAGAGTCCGGCCATCTTTGAAGAAGCTTCTCGAGTCAGCATTAGTCGGCTGAAAGAAATTCAAGAGTTCCGTTTGCCAGAAAAACCTTCCCAGAACGAGCAGGTGAAGGTTGTGAAGTCTGAAGGATTGGAGATGACTATGACGGCCGCATTTGGCTCTCAGCTGATGCAGATGCTGGGCCCTGTGGCTGCGCATACCAGCGCTGATTCGATGACCCCACAAGACATGACCTTCCAACTGGACAAACAGGCCCTGCAGGAAATACACCGTTGTTGGACCGAACACTCGCTGAAGAGAATGGCGAAGGGTGAGGCAGACCAGGATGCTATGCTGAGTGCTGGTGAGCAAATAATTGAAAATGATCACAAAATGATGATGAAATGTTGTCAGACGAGGCCTTGGCGCGGCGCCTGCAGGCTGAGGAAGACGAGGCCGTCCACTCGCCTAAGCGCGGTTGCTCTCCCGCCAAAAGCCTGCGTGCTATCATGCAGGAAGAGCAGGAGATGGAGGCCAGCAAGGCGCAATTCGTAAGCGGTGCCGCATGATTCCATCTCATTCCCTCTTCTCTGCAGATTGATTCGCAGGTCAAAGCGAGCGGTCAGCACGGAGCTCTGTCCACTCAGCTCAAGTTCCAGCAGCTCACCGACATGTTCCCCACCCTGGGTCGCACCCTTCTGGAAGAGGTTTTCCAAGCGCACCGCTACCGCCTTGAGGATTCAGTGCACGCTCTGCAGTTGGTGCATGGACCCAGTCAGCCTGTGCGGACCCACCTGGCAGCCATCAGCAGAGAAAAAGATGCTCCCTCAGACGTCAGTGCTGCGTTTCATCTCTTTATCCACCTTCATGTCTTTACTTATTCAGTTCTGGTTGAATCAACCCGAGAATGAAGAAGCCATGACCTCTGACCCCACTTACTCTGCGTTTCGCTCTGAGGCCTTCATGCACTACCAACTGCGGGACGAGTGCTTCCAGAAGGCGCAGGAAGCCTTCCGTCGTGGCATGGCCCCAGTGGCCGCGTTCTACTCGCAGCAGGGAAGACTGCACACGGAGAAACTACGCCTGGCGAATCGGCAAGCAGCGGCGGCTATCTTCCAGCACAGGTCAGTGGCTGATGTTGGCATGCGCTTAGTCAAGGTATAACACCGCTGCACTGTTGCTTGCACTTTGGGACGATGCTGTTGCTTCCATGCCACTTGTTGCTGCTTGCATTCTACGTTGTTATGAGCCCCGGTTTGTTGTAGAAACGCTGACTTGCGGCAGAATCACGAGTTGGATTTGCACGGCTTACATGTGGATGAGGCTCTGGAGGTCCTACGCTCCATCTTGGCTGCCAAGCGTAAAGGTAAAGCGTTTGCATGAGGTGCGCTCTCTCTCGCTTTGGCGAGGGTGTGTGTGTGTGTTAGATGGGCACTCGTCACTCTGTAAAATTGTGTTGGCTTTTGATTTTTCCGCACTGCAAATGTTTTTTTATTTACGGTTTTGTACTAATTTTTCTCACTATTTTGCGTGTATTTCTCCTCTGTGCTTGTGGGTGTAACTGATTCGTGCACTTTGACCTTCGCTCACGTTTCGTTTCCTACGCAGAGGCTCAAGGTCGTCCCTCTCGCAATCAGCGCCCCTACCTGACAGTCATCACGGGGCGTGGCAACCACAGTCGCAGGGGAGTCGCTCGGCTGCGTCCGTCAATCATGGATTATCTCCAGAGAAACAACTTCCGCTTCACGGAAACCCATCCGGGGATTCTCCGCGTCATGCTCAAAGTGAATAGCCGACCGACTTGAAATCTCTGACGAAGGAAATATTGAATGATCTCCCAAATCATCATCGGTGCTCGGAATAATATGGAGTGTTTGATTTTTTTTTTTTTTTTCTGGCTCGAATGGAGTGTCGCTAGTATGCTGAATTTGAATGTGTAAATGTATCAACAATATGTTAATATTATATGTAATCTTATAAAAGAAGAAGAATTTTCATTAATAATTGGTGACTGATATGTATGGAATAATTTTATATTTTTTTTTTGTTCTTCTCTATTTGAAAATGCATGCTTTTGGTGTTGATTATTCCCCATTTATTTTTTTAAAAAGGCGTTGTCAGTGTGTTACCTTGGATTATATATGGACTGAAATTGACAACACAGACTGTTTCATCGACATATAAGAGACTACTGCAGCTGTATTTCCCATCGCGGATTATTCGGTGTGGATTTTGCGATTTACAAACTGCTGCTTTGGGCGAGTGACCTTTGCCCTTTAACCCCATGTGATTTCTTGAGAAGACAGCCTTGCTTCCTGTGAACCAGAAGAAGCCTCTTTAATTGACTATCTTTTTTTTCTTTTTTTTTCTGATGTTTTTGCACTTAATTGCTTCTACTTTTTTCTGCCTAAATTTTTTTTTTTTTTTTTTTTTTTTTCTCTCTTGACGTGATCAGGTGGTGTGTGCTCTTCATGCATGTGTTGTTATTTGCCTAATTTCTGGTGGAATCATTATTGGATGCATTCAAAGTTCTTTTTGATTTTTTCTCTCTGTTTTGGAAATATTTGAAAATTCAGTTGATCTCATGAAAATAAGAAAAAAATAATGAAAACCTGAGAGCCAGTGATTTAGATCCCTGGCTGCTCTCCTTCAGTCAGAATGGATATTTAGGAATTGAAAGGAATTGCATTTTAATGTACTGGGGTGGGTGTACTGCAAGGGTAATTCATGCTAAACATACACTGCATGTAAATTTATTGGCTTTCGAATTTGAAGTTTTGAATTCTTAGGCTCATCAAGCGTGGGCAGGCATGGTCACGTCATCTGGACTGGGATTGTGAACTTAAGACGCATTAAGGGTGTTTATTGCAAAGATAAGAGCACCTAAGGACCATCCGAATTAGACTGCATTGTATAATGATGCCACTTAGAGCAACATCTGGCAATCTGAATGATATGTCCATGATAAAACGCAAACAATCATGTCTATGGAAAGCTCCATTTCTGATCAATGTCAAAAACTGCACTTCTGATCACCGAATTCATCATTCCATCGAGGCACAACTACATGTACAAGCCACACCACTTGGCACCATATCTCTGGTGCATGTTGTGCGACGAAAGCGCGGATTGACACGAAACAACAGACTGACGGTGCATTCACAAATGTACTACTGTCCTGCGAATCCTAAATCATTTTAATAATAATTTTATTTAGTCAAACAAAAAAGTGCAATAATGTGTTTACAGAAGCGAGATCGCTTTTGCGCCACATCAAATGAGGAGTTACACAGGAGAATGCCAAAAGTGAAAAACTTATACATTGGGGAAAAAAAAATATACGTATTTAACTGATACTATATATGAATAGATTTTTAGAATTCTTGTAATAAATGTGAATCTAAAATTTATAAATTTTTGTCAGATGTTCGGCAGAGGTGTACACTTACTTTATAATTTGATTGCCATATTGTGTTCCGACCATGGACCAAGGGATTTAGGCGAAAACATAGATGCAGGAGTAGCCAGCATATGGTGAGAGAGATAAATTGAAAATATAGTGCTACGATAAATATACAAGTCGCGAATATTAAACAAAGAGCATTCGTGAAACATTCGTGCAGTCTGGGTTAGGAAGGGAGCCTTGTTGATTAGGCTTTTTTTTCTGTAAAATGAAGAGTCTATTAATTATGTCATTATTAATTATGTATTAATTTTGTTAGAAGATTTCCCCCAAATCATGTTGCAGTGTGTAAGGTAAGGCAGTATGAGACTTATATAGAGCATAAGTAGTCGATCTGTTTACACATGTGCTATTCTGGATAGTCTGCGAATGATACCTATTGATTTTGAGACTTTGTTACAGGTGTGGGTGATGTGCTCAGAATGTACTTCAAGAAAGTTTATGCATTTAGCTGTGTCAATAATATAACCATCAATAGACAAGGGAAGAGAAGAATCACTTGACTTGATGGCTTGAAATAGTGAGCAAAGCTTTTTTTTTTTTTTTGACCATTGGTTAGTTGTTGTTACATATATTTTGTTATTGGATTAGAAAGGAAAAGAAAATTATGAAGAGTAAACAGCATCGAGTGTGTGTGTGTTTTGGAAACATTGAGCAAAAGTCTATTGCATTTCAAGTATTTTGTCAGAGCTATAAATCCGTATAAAATTTATCTTCTATTTCCTTAATATTTTTTACCGGAGAGGAATAAATTTGTATCATCGGCATACATTATAGGATTACAGGATTTTAGAGCATTCGGTAGATCGTTTATGCATACATGTATTAGGAATAACAATGGACCAAGAATACTCCCTTGCGGTGCACCACATGTTATATAGGAAGTACAGATGAGACGCTATTTTTTTTTTTTTTTTTTTTTTCACTGATTGTTTCCTTTTACTGAGGTAGTTTTTAAGAGGTCAATGGCATTTCCACGAATGCTATAATGTACTAATTTTTTTCAATAAGATATTAAAATCTACTGTGTCAAAGGCCTTTTTGAGATCCTGAAATAGGCCTATTACATATTGTCGGGAATCTAAAGAGGATATTATATTGCCTGTTGTTCACAGATAAGGCCATTTCACTATTGATTTTTTTTTTTTTTTTCGAAACAATCGTGATTACAGTTTTTTTTACATCACATGAATTAGAATTGCTTATTAAACATTTATGTATAGCCTACATTTTGCCTAGTTGCTATATTTTTTTCTTTTCTTTTTTTTTTTTTCCTCTTCATTTAATTACTGTAATGTTACTGTTACGAAATAAATGATATATATTGCAAGGTAGTCACTAATTATTCCATTCTGTTGTAAAAATGCATAGGTTCTATCATTTAGTAATATTTCCATTAATTTTGAAAATGCTGACAAAACAGATATCGACGGATACAACGGACGCCTGTTGACGATGACCATGTCTTCGTAAAGCAGGATGCGGAGGGACGAATCGTCCAATCTCTTCTGACAGGTGTCGATGGTGCTTCGTAGTACGTTGCGCACGGTTCTGATCTGTCGCTCCCAGACTCCTCCAGCATGACTTGCGGTCGGCACGTTGAACTTGAAGTCGCATCGAGCGGGTGCCAGGGCGGTTTGTATCCTATGCGGATGAATGTCTGTGAGGCCAGCCCTCCGCTCGTTGTGCCTTGATCACACCATCACACCAGATGGTGTGAACGGCCCCGAAGAAGATAGTTTTCTACCTCCACGTTATTAAGAGCTTTGAAGATTGGGGTTATATTAGCAAATTTTAGTTCATCTAGTACTTGATTATGTTCAAAGATTAGGTTCACTATGTGAGTTAATGGCCGAGAAATATCAAAACGATCAGTTTAATTATGTTTGGTTTTAACTTGTCATGTGCTGCTGAGGCAGTTGTTTTTAATTTATTAATGGCTAATCTAATTTTATTTATTGTTACTGGTGTGAGAAAGAGAGAGTTTGGATAAGAACCACTTAGGTAGTCTTCAAAGTTTGAGTCAACGTTGGGTATTATTGAGGCAAGTTTGGGTCCAGCACTTACGAAGTATTGGTTAAATAAATTCGAAATCATATCTTCGTCGTAACAGAGTTTGTTGTTGATTAGAAACTCGTTGCTGAGTGAGCTTCTCTTCTTCGACCCAATGAGTTTTTTCACAGTGCTCAAGTGATTTTTCATGTTATGTCTATTTTCGTCTAAATAAGTCCTTGTTTATTATTCTTTTTAGCATGAGCTATTAAATCACTAAGTCTATTTTGTTTATTTTTTATGTGCTAATTCATTTGCGATATTTTCATGCCTTTTATAATCTAAGTATAATTTTTTTTTTTTTTTTTTTGTGTGTTTTATTGAAACAATGATTCCTTTTGTGATCCAATTATTACTCTCCCTCTTTTTGCCCTTCTTGTTGACTATCGGGAACGATGATTCATAATGTTTGTAATTTTATTCAAGAGCCTAGAATATGCATCACATGGATCGTTAGAACTCGTTATGTCCTGTCATGATTTATTATTTATTAAATGCTTATATTTATTTATATTATTTTGTGTAAAGGACCTAAATGAAATTATTTTATCACATATTATATATGTCTTGAGTGGTTTGGAGACAGAATAGTGGGTAGTGATCTGAAATAACAGTGTGGATGACACCGATTTCATGTTTAGTAGTTATATTGTTATATTGTTTGAGAAGATGTTGTCTATTAATGTGGATCTGTTGTTGACCTGCCTTGTTGGACTATTTATTAGAGGTAGGTGAGATTCTTGAGTACATCAGATCAAAAAACTGAGAAGCATTGGCATTGTCTGGGTAAAGAGAGATAAATAAAAATAAATAATAAAATTTTATTTTATAAAGCGTAAAATCACACACAAAGAGTGCTCGAAACGCTGAGCGGTGAAAACAGAGAATCACATCGTAAAATTAGATAAAATATTCCATAAAAAGAAGCGTTTTCATTTTTTTTTTTTTTTTTTTTTTTTTTTTTTTTTTTTTTGACAGGTATTGAGTCTACCAGTCGAAGCCTGTCTGGTAATGCGTTCCATGTTTCAGGCGCGTGTCTTTCAATTGCTCGACTTTGCACGGAGTTGGTGGAGCGCTGAACTCTTATAGTAGATGGTGTTGGTCGGAAGAACGGAGAGCTCGCGTTGGTGAGGCGCTGTGTATCAGCTCACACAAATAACTGAGTGCCATGTCATGGACACACTTAAAAGTCAACAGTGCAATTTTGAATTTAATCCGTTGAGCAACAGGCAGCCAGTGCAGATCCATCGGAACCGGCGAGATGAGATGTGTTGGCGAGTTTTCGTCCGTGTATGGATTCTTGCGGCGATATTCTGGATGCGCTGCAGCTTCATCAACAGCCTTTGAGGGAGTCCGTACAGGAGCGCATTGCCATAGTCCAGCCGGGATGAAATGAACGCATGTATCAGCTGCTCACGTGCTTTCCTAGTGAGAAGATGACGTATGCGCCCGATGTTGTACAAGTGGTATCGGGCAGACTTGCACACAGAGATGATGTAACGCTCCATGTTGATTATTGTTCAACCGTTTGTCAAACATCACTCCAATATAGCGAACTGCCTCGGATGCTGTCACCTGTGTGTCACCGATCTGGATCGCAGGTGTTCCAGGAGGTACTTGATCAGCAATGTTTTTGGAGGCCACGAACAGAAGTTCAGTTTGTTTTTGTTTTTGTTTTTTTGTTTTTTTATTATTATTCATTTTCAGCTGCTTTCCCCCCAAACACTGTCGCACTAGCTGCTTCTGCGCATTGCTGCATGCGGTCCACTGACTGGTTCATCTGGTTAGCTTCGAATGTGAGGTACAAGGACGAGTCGTCTGCGTATAAGTGATACTTCATTTCGAATGATTGAACCAGACGGCCCAGGGGTGCCGTGTACAGAGTAAATAACATAGATATCTATGTTAAGTCTCCAAGCAGCTCGGTAACTGTTTTTCCTATCCGATTTAATCGTGTGCGATAAACTTTACCCATTATTTTAGGATTTTCGCTTCTATACACGTCGTGGATACATGTACTGGATAATGCAGTAAAGAGGCATGCATTATTTTAAGTAGGCTTGATTAAATTGTGAACCCTGAAGCTATGTTGTCCGAGGAGGTAAGCACTTGAGTGGTCCTGACCCGAGGACACGAGGTAGGCCTAATAATAATAATAATAATAATAATAATAATAATAATAAATGTTGATTTTGCTGAAACAACATGACAAATTGAAAAGTGAGTGGTGTAAAAGTGAAACAAAATTAAAGGTAGTTATGAATGACGTCGAATTCAATGTTAAGAATACTGTTAATATTATCACTATAGAAAAATCTGGGAGATGGAAATTTACAGAAGGATGATTAGTTCTTATAATTTGAAAACGAGGGCACACACTGAGGACATGTTCCTCGTCCTGAATGACATTTAGGTCACAATCCGTGCACAGTCGTTCATGGCGTGGCGTTCGAGACCATCGTTCTCGTTAGATGGCCAAATTGTGAGAAGATAGACGGAATTTCGTCAGGGCGCGTCTCTTATACTCGCAGACGGTTGGATCGGCGTACATTGGATGTGTGGTCAGAGCAGGATTCATCATAGTCCGGCAAGTCACGAATGTGCACCGTTCGAAGCTCAGCACACATTCTCTGGTAGCGTCTATTCCTTCAGCATCCATGTTATCCAGGAGGGCTTTTGCGTTCTTGAAGGCGGGTGTCCCTGCGTCCTGCGTGATGCACCATACATGCATAAAAGGATCATCCACATCGTTCGCTCTCTCAAGGGTCAGCTTCTCGATGCATCTTCTCTGTGCATCTCTCACGTGCTCTTGGAGAGAGGGCAATCCAGCCTCAATCAGGCTCAGGTCCGTGACCGTGGTTTTTCCCAATCCCAAAAGTGATCCGATGCATGAAGAGTACATGGACGTTGCATGCTTCAGTGAGGCAGGGGATAACCATGACTCACACCCGTACAAAATGGCTGCCACAAGTGCCGCTGAGAAGACTTTCTTCTTCACCGCGAAAGGTGCATCGGGGTTTCTTCTTACGAAGGCTTCAAACTTGGCCACATGGCACATTTTGGCCGCAACTTGTGCTTTCACAGATGACGTCAGTCTGCCATCTTGCGTGAATCTTGCTCCAAGGTACGTATATATATCTCACAATTCGTGATGTTGAGATCGTCGTGGATGATTTGAGGTCATTAACCACGAGGGTAAACCAAAAACAAGAGGTTGGAGATCCCTATGGCACTCCAATTGTAGCATTGATAACTGCTGTTCTCAGAATCATCTTGGTGTTGGTGTAGATGGTGGCAATGGCTTTTAGCATTCTGGATCCGCATCCTTGATCAACATTGTCAGCATGCTGTCTGAAATCGGGCTTTTCATATATTAAAAAAACCCGGAATAAACATGTAAATTATACACAGTGCGCACACGTCCTCGTACTTTCTTAGTACAGAAACTAATCCAGAATTTGAGAAAGAAAATGTATAGAATTTTCTGAGTTATCTCATCTTCACGTGCAAAAAACTTCTCCCAGTCGGGGAATCGAACCCCGGCCGCGGCGGTGAGAGCGCCGAATCCTAACCACTAGACCAACTGGGAATCTGATTCAATGCTAACAATATTTAGCTGGTGAATTAGTTTTAAAGGGCCAACGAGATGAGTACCCCGCACTAGTGGTATTCATAGACATAAATAATGTCAATAACTTATGCCATCATAACGCATAGTTAGTCAGTGGTTATAATATTTGGGCCTGAGCTGAGCGCCACTTTGAGCTGAGTTCCGTGGGTGTGGCGCCCAAGATCCTGTAGTTTCTAGGATCCTGGTTGCTCAGCAGCGCTCTTTTTTTTTTTTCACTGAACATGAAGGACACTATAAAACATTTAAAAAATCTTTTTTTTTTATAATCTTATCGACAATTGACGATTCAAGTTAAATTTCTGAATTCCAATATTTTTGTATGAAATAAATTATTATTATTATTATTATTATTATTATTATTACATCAAAAACACAGGGCTTGTAAGGCAACGATCAAAGTAGTGCAGCAGATGAACCAAATAGTTTAGTTGATATGAGTTTGCAATAAGTTCATAGATGACCCCATATAACCTCTTCTTTTACTTAGGGTGGAAAATAAAATCCAATATATTTATTCTTGTCTTGCACAGATACTATGTCCATTATATGCATATGTTATGTACAGTTACTGAGTTAGTTAACCAAGAATTAATTACATCCTGTTCAGCACAATACGTGCAATCAAATTATACAATATGCATGGTAATAATTCATTAAACAAAAATGTTAATTCAAAAGCAAGATTACAAAAGTGAGTTGATGAATGTATCGAGGATATGCATCAGAAAACTAACAATCAAGATAATATAACATGAAACAAGAGACCAAAAAATGTGAAAAAAAAAAAAACACAAAAAAACCTGCATTGATTACTGTTGAGCTAATTACGATCAACCAACTTCACAGAAACAGGACGGTCTGGTTTCAATAAGCCAATTTGGACGACTTCCAGTGGTTTTTCATCTGCAGGGTGAATTTCAAACATTTGGGAAAGCTGCAAAATAATAACAAGGACTGTTATATAATATTATAAGTAATTTTTTTATGTGTATAGGGTGTTTCAAATTTCAGTACTTGTTATGATAATTCTTGCATGGAGATATTAGGTGAGACAAACCCTCGCAGTGAGCAGTTGAAGTTCCAACTCTGCGACTCTTCTCCCCAAACACATTCTCGTACCAAATCCGAAGGGAAGCCAAGCAAAATTATGAATTCTCTTCTTGACGTCCGAGTCATCTCGCAACCAGCGTTCTGGTTTGAAAACATTTGGTTCAGGGAAAATATCAGGGTCACGACAAATTTGGAAAACTCCCACAAGAACAGTGGTCTGTGGAAAAGATTGAGTTAAAGAGGTGGAAGGGAAAATTAATACAAAACCCACATCAGCAGGAACAAGATAGCCTTGAATGGCAGTCTCTTCCGAAAGAATCCGCGTGATGGTCCCAGCTACTGGGTACATTCTATACGCACAAAATTTCAAAATGACAAATAGAAATAAATATACAACCAACCGAAGCACTTCTTTGATGATAGCTTTGAGATAGGGCAAGTTCTGAATGTCAGAATTTGACAGAACCTGGTCCTTGCCGACAACACTGCTAACCTCCTGGTGCAGCTTTTTCTGAATGTCGGGATTTCTGGCAAGCATTTCAATAACCCATTGCATCGTGTTTGATGTCTAAGAACAGGAGTGTCAATTTCACGTAAAAAGCAATTTGGTCTACGATTTATTTGATTTAAAAATACTTAACTGTGTCGACCGCAGCCATCATGAGTTCAGCTGTACTTGAGTAGATTTCCCCTCGAGACATGTCTTTGTGAAGGACAAGATTTGCAAGGAATCCGTCAATTTCTTCCCCTTTCTCAATTTTCTCATCAATTTCCATCACTTTCTTATCAATGTATTTCTTTCCTGACAAATAAGGGAGTTTATAGTTAAGTGAAACGATTTTGAAATGTATTTGTTCAAACATTTTCAAAACTAACAATTCAAACTGATTTTCTCTTGTTTTGATAAAAAGAGATCAAATTGTGGGTGTTTCGTAGATAGAATACAGCAGTTTCCAGGGAGCACGATATTCACATTACCTGATGAATTACTGACCATTTATTGATTTAGATTATCTATGCGATGTGACTTACCCGTAGTGAAAATGGTCTTCCACGCTTCATCGTGTTCTTTCAAATTGGAATAAGCAAAAACTTTGTTCAGTTTCCGTGGCAACATGAAGAGGGTGCCGGTTGTTCTGAAAATGCTTTCCACGGCTCTGATGAACTTCTGCATCTCTTCTGAACGCGAATCCTGCAGTCCACCGAAGCGAGTTTCGTACAAAACTGTGCCAATCACTGAACGAAAAACAATCATTGATAATGCTGCAGTAATGGTTGACAAAATTATGAAAAGCAATTAAGGATTACAATTAGTACAAAACGCTTACTTTCAAGCGACCAATTGAAAAGCTCCACATCAATCTTTTCAATCACACCATCTTGATTTTTGTTACGGAGATATTTAAGTCGATCAACAAAATCTGTGACGACTAAGTTGAAGTTATCTGTGTAAAGCTTCACTTGGTTAGGACGCAACATTTTTTTATCCAAGACCCTTCTCTGCCTCTTCCATGTTGGGCCATTCCTGAATTATGAAAATTAAATCAACAAATAAAGAAGCATGAAATCTATCTTACACCGTAAGAACACCCAACTCTTTATCATTCAACTCCCTCCATTCCTTCCATGATTGAACCATAATCCTTGCAGGGTATTTCCCATCCAGTCTCAGCAGCCTCTCAATCGCGGGGACATCATTCAACCAGATCATATTGAGTGCGGGGAATTTAATATGAAACACACTGCCGTACTTCTTGAAGGCGTCGTATGTGTACCAGTGAGCGTACTTCATCTCCTCAGCACCAGCCAACGTCTTCACCGCCAGCATGGTCGTCTCGAACGTAGACGGCCCCGGCATTTCTGAGAACGGTCTCGGCTCATCCTCGAGGGGCGCTGGATGTGATGAAGTGGAGTACCTCTGGATCTGAGATGGCTTGAAGCAGCGGCCAGATAGGCCTCTGCTCAAGCGAGGCAGGAGCGACATTGTCTGCAACATTTAAAATGATAAGAAAACATTAAATAACCACGCTACAACTTACCATCTATACTGTAATAGATTTAAGAAATAACAATCATACAACACAACACAAATTATGCTAATAATGTTCTCGAAATATCTTCAACTTATCACAACAGCGCTACAGACCAAAGTTAAATTGCGGAGATTCAGAATAAATATAACGCAAGGTTCAGAATCTAGATGAAGAAGCACTTTATATTTGTAGATGGGAAAAAATGCATTACTGGGTAGCAATGCAAACAGCCATGAGTTATAAATAAGGCAGTAGCAAAGGAGGTCTTGCTGACATTGCATACTTATTAGACCAAATCATATGTGCTACAGCTGTTGCACTCAATGATTTCTGCTCTTCATAAAATACATGCTATGCCTGTATTTATAAGCTTAGTGATTCAGTAAAACATTAATATAACTTAAACTCGTTCTTATCCTCGCTTTTAAGTATAAGGAGTTTAAGGACCCTTGAAGTTTGATTATAACCGGCATTCAGATATAATTATTTACAGGGTAATGATTATATTTAATTAGCGCATATTTAATTATGCGGTATATATAATTTAAAATTATTTCTTGAAGGGGTTTATTGATATGAGCTTGATAATAAAAATAACTTGAGAGTAATGACCAGTATGTACAACTTCAAGTATAGTCATAGTGCAAATATAATCATGTACAATTGCACATTATTATATTATAATCATGTGCAATTGTACATATGATTACGGGTATATTGAGACAACCAGCAAATGTAGCGAACGCTGGTCATGATTCACTAGACAACCAGTAGCCTGAGTAGGCACACGATTACCAGATTACGGTATGTGACTATAAACAATCACAGGGAGTCTTACCAGTGGGCTCTGGTTACATGAAATGCCTATGAAGCCTCCTAGACAGTATATAATATCATATATAGACAGTAAGCATTCACTGCATTGAGTTTGGTCTATATATACTAGCTGTCATACTACAGCGAGACCCAGGTACGCAGACCTCGCCCGATTTATCTGTGATAGGTCCATGCTAGTCTCGTTCCAAGACTCAATATTGGTAATTAGACAGGCCCAGATTATGGCTATATATGGAGTTATGTCCATACCTACTCGCTCACTGGTAAGCAGGTAAGACCCCCTATGTTACTATGTAAACAAACATTCAGTCATTGAACTAATTCACATTATCACATGCCAGCTGAGCTGTAATGCCTGAGGTGCCAGGCGTTATCACATGACTTTCCGAAGTTACGCAATTAATAACATGGTATCTTACCTGCACCGAAGAGATTATCAAATCCCTCCTCAAAAGGCTCTAAACAGCTGCTTAAATGCCTCGTTGAAAGTCGAAACGGTGTTGAATGAAGCAAGGCTGAGCAAGAAGGTCAAGGTCGTTGTGCACTCAATTCGCACTCACGGAAAGAGCGGTTACAGCGACCGATGCTCGTAAGCAGGTCAGCCTTAGGGTGACCACGTGATAGACTGATGGAAATATATTACATAATTCAATATAACATTAATTTCGGCCTATCATGTTAATATATGCAGCATGTAGAATGTATCGAATTACATGCGTGAACATAAATTTTGGTATTAAATTGTGAATGTAATTAATACTATATGTAGTATTGGTAATTGTTTTGACAAATTTGCGGCGCAGACGCGCGTATTTTCCCGGGAAATCGGCGACCGACATCGCTCGAGTGCACGACTGCCTCTCTACAAATGCGAGCATTATCACATCATCGCACTCTCACAGTTGAAAAGTATTAAACTATTGTAAATTTATACTTAATTAGACTTACTGCAACACGTCTTCACTTCCAAATTCAAGCAAGATTCAATTAAGAGTACATAATCCATTAGTTGAAAACCACAATGTGGTTCATCTATTAGTAATTAACAGATTAATATAATCCAGTACACTGCATGGCACGGTGATTATTGTAAATGTACCGTCCTGCCAATGCGGAAAACTAGAGCTTGATATTATATTATTGAAGCATTCCTGTCAACACAGTTCAACAGAATGACCTCATTTCGCAATTCGGTGCACGTGCAGAGTACACAAAATAAATTCTGAGAAAGGCGCTCTGTCGAAGCCGAGAGACGAAAATCGCAGTTCTATGAAAGCGTTCAGCGGACTTCAGCCCCCATCTCTTCTCGTGTGCGCTTGGGACTAAGAATATCGTGCAAACGTACGTACGCCACGTCGATTACTACAGCGCGCTGTTCCTTGTTTGCTATTTTGTTTACATGTATTTCAGTTGTTTTGGGTGTCGGCTTATCAACCGTCCTTTTAAAATTCCGATACTAGTATTATTTATGATTTTATGAGTACAACTGAATATGAAATGAATCCGACCGAAACGCACTCAACTGCTCCTTTTTCAACTGATTAATTCCAATCCCTAAATAATTGTACTTCAAGCCGACTTCCCGTCAAGCACGCTCTTTCTTGATAAAAATTATTAAAAATTATTATTATGATAACAATATTCATCTTGACCCAAATCACGCAAGGCATTCGCCCTGTATAAATTATGCAAATAAGTCGAATGGCTGTGTGGGTTGAGTTTTTTTTTTAATTGAGTTTAAGAACTTCTTGGAATGTCGGCGTAAATTTACTGAGTTTAATTGCTAGGAAATACTGGACGAAATTTAATTTTGAAGTGTGGCTTATTCATAATAGATGATTATAATGGCTCCTTATGCGACATAGTCAAGACAATCATAAGGAAGTTTATGCAATCGAGGCGAGCCTGCGTTGGAAGCACGCAGGAGATGCCCAGAACGTGCGCATATGTCACGTGCCCGGGGTGGACAGGACACACATTCTCCGTCTAATTGGCCAGCATCGCGATCCAGTCCCTGTAGACGGCAGCCTTTAGGGCTAGCCAAGGAATGACGAACTGCTCTGGATACGTGAAGTGGCCGCTGGTCGACGGAGAACTCCCCCGATTTACAACGAACACTTTCTTTTATTGGAGAAATCGAGCACAGGTGGAGATTGATTACAGGGTGCGGGCGTTTTACAGCCCAACCTTTACAACATGAGGTTACGTAATACATCGTAAATACATAAAATCAGGTGTCACAGGTGGTCAGGCAAAATGAAAAAGTAATTAAACATTTAAATTGGTTTGGGGACAGGGGTAACCTCGACACATACGTGGTCCCAAGCCACGGATGAGTGGTCAGCCCTGCGCGCAGAATCCTCACTTCAGCTAGATCACCAACGAGCTTCAGAACATGTACTTGGAAGCAACGACGATAATGCATAATACAGTATTTTTAGCGCGTCTGCCAATGCCCATGTATTTTGAGGCCAGAAAAAATTCCAGTTTTTAAAGAGGACCTCTGTTCATTTTGGAACCTTTATAGATCGGTTCTGTGGGCCTTATTGAGTGACGAGAAACCATTTTCGAAAAGTTTGGCCAACTGTGAATGATATTAAAGAAAATTAAAATACGAATTTCCTGGCGAGATTTCTTTTATGAGAAATGCTGAAAGATCTGCTCACTCGACGGCTCCCATTGTTAACAATAGAAGAAATACTTTTATGCCGTCACGACGGTATGAAATCGAACGCGAGAAGAAAGCGAGATTTTAAACCTCTCAAATTCGATGTATCTAGGAATTAGCCCACCGCAAGCGTATTGTCTAACAATATGTCAGTCAAAGGGCGTTTTTGTCTTTTGGAGTGAATCCTCTATCATCCGTTAATGTTTCAAAACAACCGGAGGTCCTCTTTAACCCACAATTACATCAGAGGATATCTGAGATCGCCGCTGACGAATAGGCTAGGTAGAGCGGCCATATATAACCCCAGAAGATGGTGTCTCGCTTTAACGTTAAAGGGGCGGAAAAGTGTGACGTCACCAGGTTGTGTATTTCCACGAAAAGGAAATATAGCTACTAATTGGGATTTCGGAAAGCACTCACTTTTTGACATTTCTTAATGTAGTACATGTTTTGCCATATAGGCCTAAATAATAATGGTAATAATAGTAATAAAATTTATTTTTTCTATTGCATAAAATCCACCAAAGTGCTCTAAAACGCATTTGTTAAATTTTCAAAGTTCTCAACGTGTAGTGAATGAAAATCAACATGAAATGCAATCACATAGTAAATTGAATGTTTTAACAATAGGCTCTGTTAAAGAATGACATTTTCAATTATATATTTAATCTGATCATATATACAGTTATTCTGAGTGATAAAATTATGCATGTATAACAGTATAAGTGATATGTAGGCCCTATCCTGTTACAGTATCAAAAAAAAAAAAAAAAAAAAAAAAAAAAAAAAAAAGCTAGGTCAGGCTATAGACCACTAGAGTATATATAGACTCTGGCGTTGACAATGTAAAGACTGCATATAGTCGACCACATGACTACATTATGTGTCTAGTATACTATTGGTAGAGCAACATCTGCCGCGTCGAAAAGGAGTTGAAGAGAACAGGCTCAGAAAAGTCTCCACGTTGGAATGTATACTATATTTATACTACATTGTATTAAGTTGCCACATGTACGCATGGTGAACTCATTTTCAGGAAGAAATAAAGTCTGAGCTTTCTCGAAAGCACTCGCACGCATGACCGCCCATCCGTAGAAACAGCCGAAAATCACCCCTGCTGCTGAAAACCCGCCTCGACAAGTAATCCTTTGCAAAAAAAAAAAAAAAAAAAAAAAAAAAAAAAAAATTCTTATTTCCTCCGTATAAATAACCGTATGCATATATAACCCGGCGTGTTATTCACAACCACGTCACCCGTATTTAATTGGAAGGTCAGGTCAGGTAGAAATTTTGAGAGTCCTTTCATAAGATGCCAACTAGTATTCCCTGCTGCTGTGCTGTCCCTCGTTTCAAAACTAAAATTAGAAAAGGCAAGAAGAGGTTTAGATTTGAAGGGAATCAAGGGATATATATAGCATATTATACGTACGTAAACATAATAAAAAGAAGGCCCCACAACAAGCAATTATCAACCCTCCCAAACAGCAAATTACTCCCATCTGATAAATCTCGCACTCCTCCCCTGGCCAACAGCCGTCAACGCACTCCTTTCTAGTTCACATGACATAGCACAAAACCCTCCCACGTATCTCAATATTGGTCTCTCTCTTCTGCTATGGGGATAACTGTTATCTTACGCTTCACTTTGGAATATCTGAGATTAGAGTGAGAAGAAATTCATATACTGTAAGAAAGAAACTTTCTGTTTAATCAAAGTGTCATTTCTCCGTCTTCTGCTTCACATATTTCACCTCGGATACGATTCGCCTTGGGTCGCAATGAGTCACTCGTAATTCACCGAATTATTATGAGTTTCGTGCATGGACTGTATTTTTGGGAATTCCCCTACTTTATTATGCACCCCAAAAGGTTATAAATATGCGTGTTGTAAAGCTTTTAAATTGATACTAGAATCGGACCCAGACGGTAACTTCCTCTTTTTTATGTTTTGCTAAAATTGAATTCAGCGCTGTTGCGCTATTTCTTAATTTAAAATGAGATTTAGCTTAACAGCTTAATATCCACCTAATCAGCTTTGTGGTAAATATTTATAATTTATTACATTCAGGCTTAAACGAAACCTCATTCTGTCTTTGTTCAAGACTTGGTGTCACTGCATGGCGCCCAACAAAATTTATTTTCCAAATGAATGAATTCGTAATCATTGATATAATAATTGAATGCTTGTATGATTTTTGTATTCTATTTAAAATCAAAACCCTCGCAGTGCACTTAGCGAACGACATTCACTTGTGGATTCTTAGAATTTCATGAGCGCGAAAACGAAAGCGAAAAAACAAAAACGAAGCATCCAGCATCTACAAATGTGATGAAACTGGTGTCACAACCAAAAACCTAAAGATGCCCTAACACCAAGAGACAAGAAACAAGTGGGATCAATCACCTCAGGGGAGAGAGGCGAACTTGTCACGGCAGTCTTCACGACAAACGCTGCGGACATGTCCTACCTCCCATGTTCATATTCCCACGCGTAAATTATCGCGAACATTTTATAAATGGAGCAGCCCCGGGATCTATGGGAAAAGCCACACGATCAAGATGGATCAATCAAGAAGTATTTACCGATTACCTCGTACACATTGCCAATCAGACTCGTTGCTCTCGAGAGAGGAGGGTCCTTCTTATCCTCGACAACCACGAATCACATGCTTCATGTCGAGTGACTGACATTGCCAAAGAGCATGGCATTGTGCTACTTGCCATCCCGCCGCACACTTCACATAAACTGCAACCACTGGACTGCACGGTGTGCAGTCCAATTTTATGCTCAACTTTATGCTCCAATTTTATGCTCAACTTGCCCCGTCCTCCCCTACAGTACACGGAAGACCGATCAGGAATTAAGGCATAATAAAAGGAATGGTTTGCCGGCCTTGGTTTTCTAACCAGATTTTTTTCTTCTTCTTTCTCTTTCATTCTTATACCTGTGTATCCAGTGAACTGTCAACATCACATTCTCACGTGAAACTACTCTGATCTGAACTCTGAACCTTGACAGAATCGTTCACAATCGGGATGGTAAGTAAACAATTACATGCGTGGACATTCGCTCATTTTTCTGAGGGGAGAATAGTCAGTGGGGATATCGTGGCGTTCCATTGCAATTATTTAAAATGGTGAATAGATTGGATGGGGTGCGATCGCCATACGTAGTTAACATGTACGTACATGTATATAAGTTATAAGTTATATCAATCGTATAATTATGCACGCATTCAACTGCATACATCCATGCATGTAGAATCCGGATGGAAGAATGAAAAACAAAAACAAATACAAAAACAAAAAAAACCCCGAAAACTCATGTTTATCCTTAATTTGATCCTGGTATCTATTATTTAAATTTCCTCTTTTATTTTAAGAATGTCTTAATTTTGCCATGTCTCTTAGAAATTCTGATTACTTTTGTTATTTTATTCTGCAGATTGCGTCCGTTCCTGCCGTCTTGTCAGCTGCAACAGAAATAGGTATGTCTGCAATAATTGCCAGTGAACACCTGAATCAGCATTTCACGTATGTGTATTTCATGATCTCATCTAGTGCCTTTGGCGACTTCTGCAATCCCCTCAATCGTTTCCGCTTCAGGACCAGTAGGTATATATACCATTCACAATTATTTTGAAGTCTCTGAACCGCATGATATGTTATGTTTTTCAGTGACATTCGTGGGCAGGAGTGCGTTTTGTCTTCTTTTGAGGTTGATGCGCATCCCGGTGAGCTGAATTTATCTAGGGGCAAGAAAGGTAGTACATAGATGCATGTGGATCATAGATGCATTACAAGTTCAACTATATGGTCTACAAACCAATGCACTTTCGGCCCCTGTATTTTATAGTTGATATTTGCGCCTACGTGTAAATATTTGTTAATCATGGATGAAAATTATTGCATGTACTTACAGTAACACATTCATGTACAGGGTTTTACTTATGCAAATGATTTCGCATTTTGGGGAAATGCAGCGGCTAGGATCCAGGCCATCTTTGGAATTGATGTCTTGACAGTGAGTTCATAGTGCAATCGATGTATGCCACTTACATTTACCCTATAGCGGGTCTTGTTGTTGAGAGACTGGGCTTTGGTCTACAATCCGACGATGTACAGGTACTTGGCTGAGTGGGCGAACAGCGTGAGGTTGTTGGCCGACAATTCACGATGCCACATGGGGGTGTGCACCACCTGCTTGAGAAGCCTCATGCGAAGCGTCCCGGGAGCGGATTGGGTGATGTCTTACTTAGGTAGGGAAATCATCGGATTCTCATCGTGCCATTCTAGTATTCTAAAGTGAAATAATTTAACTTTTAAGACAACAAAGCCAAATATGATCACTTGAGACTTTTATTAGACTCACTTTCTTTATTTTCTTCTCTTTGTTTTCAGGGATGTGATGTCTTGTCCTCAATGGCTGTTCGACGATACCGATCCTCTGGTTGCTTACAACCACCCAGAAAAGTTATTAATTCTAACAGTTTACTCCAGATCATGTTAATACTTATAACACGTAGTACCAACAATAGCCCTTTACAGCAGTAACTTTTGTTCTTCTTGTTTCCATCTTTGCTAAAATAAATATCTTTAATTGAATTGAGTAATGCCAGTGTTGCCTCGTTTCATAATGTACCGCACGAATTAAATTATTAGTTATTACAAGTGAATATTTGATGCGCTGAACATCCTTTTTAATATCGAAATCTGGCCAGTTACAGGCAGAAGTGTATATCAATGTGTCATTATCATATAATACAATTTACAAACCTCCTTTTTGTAACGGAATAGTTATACAATATCTCATGCATAATATTAATTGCAATGGATTGTCAATGCTTCTTTACCATCGATGTCTTAGCTAGCTCATCTGAATGAAGTCGCCCAATATGATTGCGCAACAACACAATGCGCGTGTTTTTAGCTACACAGGAGCCACGTGGGTTTCTCGTCGAATTAGATTCTCAGCATTGCAGATTGTCAAGGGTCAAGGGTCAGGGGTCAAGGAAGGCTATAAATGAGGATCCCAAGGGAGGAACGTGTCGTAGTTCGCAGTTCAAAAGTAAAAAAAAAAGTCAAAAGCAGTTTATTGG
>KB302448.1:96929-177389 GCA_000328365.1 Capitella teleta
TTAGGGCCATTTGTACCGAATCGAATGAAATGAGCATGTCAAGCGCAACCCGGGCAGTGAATACCAAGTGCTCTGTCTGGTGGCAACGTTGTAGAGACTATCGTTTTTCGTGAAAAAATCCTGAAAAGGAGACGAGAGACGATTGCTATGGTGTATGTAGAGGATCATCAGTGTTTGTAATTGGTAGATTTGGTTAAGTTTGAGAATTGAATGCTGGGAAAATAAAGGGTCCGTCTGGACGCGATAGTTAGAGTTTGTACAGATACGAAGCGCTTTCTTTTGGATGGTTATTAAAGTGGCTACTTGAGATGGATATGTGCCCCCAAATTTTCACTTTATAAATATGTCCCTGTTTGATAGAATCCAATGAAATGAGTGGAAGTGAACGAGGAGAGCCTATTGGTTTATTCGGCAGTATGCTACAAAATAATTACCTTAGTTTGTGGTCTTTCAATTACTGTTTCATGGAAATTTCCGTTGTGAAAAACAGATTAAAGGGAGGGAGAACTGGTTAAAAATGGACTTTGAGTCGTTATTTGATGCACCAAAGATGATTCTTATACCTGGCCCACACAAGGAATATCATCGCTAACGATTTCGCGGGAGATATAATGCTAATTAGGCATTGTCTAACGAGCAGACGACGCCACAGCACCAGTCTGTCTCGTAGATCGTGGAACTCATCTTCAATTTTGAAGAGGGAAGTGAGCACGCGAAAGAAAATAGTCCGACATTTGTGCTCGTGTTTTAAATGTAATTTGACATTTAAATGTTATTAATACGTATTTGAAAAACTAATAATATATTTATGATTCGACACATTGTATTAATTATGTGAAATTTGATTCCTTTCATGCACTCAAAATTAGGCAATATCCATACGCAAAGTGTAAACATTAGCACGTGTTGTGCGTTTGACAGCTGTAAACTTACACTCGCTTGGACAATGTTCGGAATATTTTCTTCAGAAGAACTCATTTTTCGTGTTGTGTAAGTGCGAAAAAGGGATAAAAGACCTGTTCTTTTCCACGATTAGCATAATTCCTACACCAGAATATTGATATGATATAATTATGTACAAGTACACCATGTACATGTAGAATGAAGTTAGTCGTGTTTAACTAATGTTGAAGCATCAGCACAATTATCACAAGGTAATTTTGATTTTAATAGCCTTTTATTGTTTCATAGCAGCATAAAATTATCTCTAGATTCTAGGATGGGAAGGGAGGGGGTGGTAGCTAATCTGTCAACTTAATATATAGGCATAACCACACTGTAGCACAGGACTGCAATCTCTACAATTGTTGCTGCCATCAACGGTTTTGAATTTCCAAGTTTGAGGTGCAGAAAGTGACAGTGAACATTACTGTCTGTGACACATATTATTATTAATTTTTTTTTCATAGCTGTGAATTACGATTCGTGAAAACTCCTGCGTGTCTTCGCTCATCTGATACTCATCAGAAAAATGTTTTATTCAATCTTTGCAGTGATTGCACGCATACAAGTAAACAACTTATGAGCTTCAGTAAATATAGCAAAGAATTACATGAACACAATTTAAATAGTTTATTGAGATACCGAAATATAAACTAAAGAGATGAATTAAGCAATTACAGATGGCATTGAGTGACAACATGTACAAAATTTAAATCGTTCAAGTAGCTTAAGTCATAAAGGCACGTTAACAAATCTGAAGATGAATCAACGCAAGTCATATGTAGATCCAGTTATGCCTCATGAAATCATGATAGAGATGGACATTTTCACAATGACACATAATACTAGTAGGTAGAATTTTGTAGAGACCCTAACGAGATTTGCATGATCAGGCGTCCAATATGGCTGTAATCTCAGCATCTTGGTTCTAGGAATCTAGAACAGTACGTAAGAAATGGAGCAGCAGGTAGCAAGAATTTGGAGTGAGTCACACTGATCAAGACATTCTCAATTTTGCCGCAGAAGACAAGATGTTTCTTCGTCATGTACAACTTCTAATTTCTGTATCTTGATGAGTGATGGAAATACATATTTCAGTGATGAAAAATCTGAAATATTAAATTTTTCTTTCAAAATAAATGAAATGAGTCAAATTATAGGAATTTACTTCAATATAGTTGATTCTGGATTGCCACAGGGAAATAAGGTCGACTTGCTGAATAACAGACAGAGACTGTTGTAAATTCATAAGACCTTGCCTAGCTGTACGTATGGGAGTAATGCCGTACACGCCAGAGATGTGTCGTCATCTGAGTGCATCATACAGGTGCCTGAAAAAAAGAAGAAAATCAGAATATTAAATAAATTTTTATGGTTATAATTCATTCATGACTATGATAGATTTCAAACCCAGGGTAACTTGAAAGGTGAGATATGCAACTTGATTGTATTTCTTTTCAAAATAAAAATAAAAATAATAATAGTAAATAAGGACCAAGTTTAATTACATTAAAAATGATGGTGTTTGAAATAAGAAAGGACGAACTAGGAGAGTCTCTTATTCCTTCGATGAGACACTGTCGCAGGGGGGGTGTCCTCTCAGCTTCTATCAAGATCAACTATATTATCGCCCATATAGCATGAATTCGTCACCTCAGACCAGAGATATGATAAGATATAGATGAAGCATTCTATTGTAATTTTGGCCTCGCGGATGGATTAAGTCATCCGGATGCGTTAGATTGTTGAGTTATTTGCAACAGGAAGTTTTAATTGTTATCCAGCTGGGTTAGATTGTTGAGTCAAGGAAATAATTACGAAATATCGCGAGATATCGCGAAATATCGCGAGTTATTCACTCAACTCTCACACACAAGTCTCATGAAATTAAAGAGCTATTCATATATCCAGCAACAATACATCTAAATAGTTTTTATTAATCTGGGTCATTTATTGAAATGTTATTTTCAGACAGTTTCTAAAGACTTATTGAGCAGTTCGTGCGTTACAAATCGTTTCAATAGGCTTTATTTTTATATTCATGCGGATCATGAGAGTTCATGGCAACTTTAAAGTTGTGGAATGTAAGCTGTGAATAACGTTGCCGATTTCTTGTCGGTTTAATCATTTGTTCCACACTGATTAGCCAAGCAAGACCATGACTGAAGCATCGTGTTATTATTGGATATGCACATGTCCTTATGCTAAGACTATGCATTCAGCCGACGAGCATGGCGCACTGGCCCATTCGGGGTTACTAGATCAGTTACTTAGTGAGTGAGTGAGTGATTGGGGTTTTACGGCTCCACCCAACCCGTTCGGGTGATACGGGCGCCAGAACAGAAGGCCCGGGACCGGGGTTTCCCCCTACTCTTATCGATAAATCCCAAGGGTTCTTTATCCTGCATACCACCATAGACAGTAGTACACAGCGCCCGGCCTTGTTACGCAGTTGGGCAGCACTGCAGAGTCACCGAAGAATTACAATTGTAATTCACAATCATAACGCCCGTAGCCTGATCGGGTCTCGAACCCGGGACCTCGACCCCCACGGTCGGCATAGGATTGTAGTCAGCGGTTTAACCCACTGCGCTATCCGGTGCCCCTCAGTTACTTAGTGATAATATTTGAGGTGTTATTGTGTGCAAGTCATTATACAAAACAGAAGAACTTTATATAACGACTCAATAATTATCACAAGAGTATGCTTAACAACACCAACGCAATTGGCAGGAATCAGATAACCCATTTTTGTTAATCCTCGGTTCCAGTTGGATTTTGATTCTAAATAGTCTTGCTCTGACCCAACGATGTTAAAGCATTAAAAATGCCTTGTAACGACATAATCCAGTGATTAACATATAAATTACTGTACCGTTTAATTAGTCGCTCATATGACTATTTCATTGATTCCGTTCGTTGGAAGAAGGCCTCTGACAAACTTTGATCGGCATTGATAATTTTGCACTGTATAATTAATTGAATAGATGAAGTCACTGCGCCTTTGTTTAAGGTTGAGACATGGCAATCTGGTCGTTTGCAAATTAATTGCAATGAGGCCTATGGATTTATTACCAATAAAGCACCAACTTCCGAGACACTGAGCTTTGTTTTGAAAAGAAAATGTTATACATGTACTTTCTTCACTCCTCTAGCGGCGCCAGTGAATCGGCGTTGAAAGCTGATGAATGAAAACGACATAGCTTTGAAATCCAAGAGCTGTCTATTGCCCTGCGGAGAGTTATCAAAAAATAAGCTACGCTACAGTAAGTAAAGTAAAATTCCCTGGGAGAAGCATATGCCAAATTCCTTCCGTCTTTTAACCACACACTTCTTGATTCATCACACCGCACTATTTAGTGACTCAATATTACCGTCAAAATACTGTTAAACTTGATTTGTGACTGAGTGAATATTACTAGCGAAATTCGTAGGTATTTCTAATCAATAGTTCATGTCATTTAAGTATTCAAATAAAGCTAAATAACCTCCATCTCGACCTCTTTCGTCTTTTGTACTTTTCTTCTGGATTGGAAATTCCTTTGAATATATAACTCAATCACATGCACTTCCAATTACACTCTTCCCTGCTTTTGAGACTTCAGGATCAAATCATAATGCATAATACAAAAAAAATTTACTTGTATATGAAAGAACTTTAAGTCATGGTCTACTTTAACGGCGGAACGAAATGCCTTTGCACCACGTTTCCGCCGCTTTACCGATACGCTTGACTGCGTGCCGGGGTTTCGAGGCTCATGCGTGGTCTAACTGTTATACTAGGTCTATGATTTCCACGCCTTAAGAAATATTTAATTGAAAGCGCTAATTATTATATTCAAATTTCTCGTGTTATTGAATCCATGAAACGTTCAAATCACCTGAAATCTGTAAATTTCTCTTTTCTCAGCTGATTCGATCGCTGAGTGCACGCCATTGTAAAAGTTGCAGATGAGCGACAATAAGCAAAGTAGATCTGTCGTCTGCATGATTACCCAGAACCCCTTGCGAGTTATGACACAGTTCGGTCGGAGCGGCCAACTGAGTGTTACACAATGGCTAATTAGGCGTGACGTCAATCGCTGTAATGAAACACAGAGTTGCCCATCTTTTACGATGGGCCTCGTCATATCAGCGTGTCCTGCGACTAAACCCCTGGATATTTTTTTATTTTCTTTTCGGAAATATTTAGAATAATCATTTTGCCACCAGTCAGGCGCGAAAAAAAAATATTTTTCGCTATTTTTCCTATTTTAACAAGCGATTTTCTAGGACACCTACCATGTTTCTCATCCTGAAACAGTAAAAAGGTCAGCCAGATCTTCGTTTCGTAAACAACAAAGATGTCCTTTTATGGCGAAGATGATCTGCTCTGATTGGCTGAAATCGATAGCTTCACGAGGGGAACGGGACCAATCACGGCAAGCCTTCAGCTGACGTTTGCCTCCTATACTTCGTAATGGAAGCCATTCTCCCATAGGCCCTATGCTAACCCCGATATTCGAAATGCATTATTTCCTTACGCTTGCATCCAGGCATGGTGTTTTTGGCAAGGAATGCTATCAATTGGTGCTATGAGTCAATAGAACATCACTTAAAATTCAGTTCCCCATCCCTTTAACGGTTAAAAGGAAATCATTGGATGGTCAATCGGATTGTGGTCGCGACAACGCTCCAAGTGCGTTTTCGAAAAGAGCGACAAAAACACGTTATATTAATAATCACGTGATTAAGCGTAAAATATCACATGGATCAGTGATGATCTTCACAACGTATGACTGTTTAGCTTGTGCTGTTTTTTTTTGTTTTTGTTTTTTGTTTTTTTTGTTTTGTTTTTTTTCATTGTCGTCGCATTTTTCTTTTACTTTTTCTGATTCTAAATGTATATACGCGCTACTTTAAGGGCTTTTGAGAGTTTCTTTTGTGTTTCATTATATATATGTACGTATGCGACAGTGGAGTCATGAACCATGCGCAATAAAGGACTTGCAAGCATAACTCCCATGCTTAGAAACCGAGAAAATAAACCATCTGTCAGTCTGTTATAACCGACTGAAATAACCATATATTATTTCTTTGTTATAACGCTTCCACAACTACTCGAAATAACCGTACGAGCTTTTATCCACATATAACCATCACGCATTTATTACCTATATACACCATCGACTCAGATGGAATTCCAAGTACATATACGTAATAAGGATATTGATTAACAGCGTGCTGGGGTTACTCCTGACCTCTCGTTTTGGAATTCCTCTAATTTATTATGCATCCAAGGGTTTATACGTGCGCCATTATTACCGTTCATTGCTTGCTTTGAACCCTGGTGGTAAGTTGGTAACTTCCTCTCGTTGATATTGTATTTAAATTCATCTAAACAGGTCTGTCAGTACTTTGCATAGTAAATAGGACCACGTAATTTAATTCAGAGTTATAATCAGTTACATTTAGTTTCGCTTCAAATTCTCTTTAATCAATACAGGAAGAAGACGCTAATTTGTGCAGATTGGATCTTCGTGTGCGTCTTCTTTGTTCTACAATTGAAAAACTCTTTTTTTTTTTTTCTTCTTCTTCTTAATTCCCCTCTTCTTTGCAAACCGACGTGTTAAACATCTGAGCTGATCCACATTTCTCCATCGTTGTTTTTTTTTTTTTTTTTTTTTTTTTTTTTATAAACTTGTTTTTCCTTCCAGATTTACACACCATTGTAGAGCTGTGTTTAAAACGCAACTAACTATAAACGGAACTACTGACCGAAGAAGTTAAAATGGGTCTGGTAAGTGAACTTAGTACTAAACCAGTTAGTAAAGGCATGCATTGTTTCTGATCGATTTGTACTGGATGTTTTCTAGTAGTTTATATCTTACCCATCATGTCAGGTCCATGCCTTCATGTTGCTATCAAATATATGAGAATGCGACAAGGAAAGATGAAAAATACTAGATCGGAGACCCCTTTAGTTGCCTATCATCAAGATTTAAACAAATCAACCTGAGTAGGAGAATTTCGCGGTGGAAATTTATAAAATATAAAGTGTATTCCTTCTTGACATTGAATGTCCAATGCCAGCTATCAAGATATGTCGACCAATTCGCAATGTCAATCAAATACATTCTGATAACACCACTTTTACAGGTTGCGTCAGTCCCTGCAGTTTTGTCAGCAGCGGCACAAATGGGTATGTCAGCTTAAAGATGTCTGCATGTTTGTCTCACCTGTACTTCTGCAATCAGCTCTGTCGTACCTGCAATTATGTCGGCTGTAGAACCAACAGGTACGTATATCTACAATAACCAGTGTAGTCTGTGATTGACACTTAATTTTGTATCACTCAGTGACGTTCCTTCTGAAGAACACGTTCTGTTTCCTCCTCGAGCAGTCACCAATCCCAGTGAGAGCCACAATTATAGTCATGCCCACTGAGCCAGACTGCAGTAATACCCGCTCAAAAGGACATCTTTATCACTTAAATGGGTTAAAAATATTAGTAGATATCGCTTAACAATGGATTTAATGAGCAGTATTGTGAGAGAGGTAGGTGAAGAAGCGATTCTGCCAATTGATAACAACCTTCTGAAAACGTGGTAACGGAACTAAATAGAAGCTAGCTAGCTAAGTGGATATACGTGTACATGTATATACTGAGAGTAGTGTATTACTATTAATATATAGTCCATAGTTATGACATTCTTAAGTTACGTATTTTATTTCGCACCGGCTATACATGTATGTACATTGTACAACTATCTTAGTATTAGTGTAATGATTACATGATTCTTATACGCAGGGTTTCTTTTATGGGAATGACTACGCTTTTTGGGGACAGGCAGCCGAGAAAATTCAAGCCTTCTTCGGGTTTGATGTCATGGCGGTATGCAATGAATATATGCAATGAATATAACGGTATAGCGTATGCCTTGTGTCATATGTATATAGAAGGTGATGGCATTAAAAGACTGGTTCTTTGCCTATGATCCGGTCAACTACAAATACTTGGTCGATTGGGCTAACAATGTGAGGCAGATGACCAACCAATGCCACGCTGGGATGTGCGCTCCGTGCGTGAAAAGCCTCAACATTCCTGGAACTGGTTGGATATTGCCATAAAAGGTGAAAACGTGTTTAATTGCTGTCTGCTCTGATTTGTTACCCAGTGAAGTAACTTCGAAACTAAAATGCCTCTGTAAACTTTGACGTGAGAATCAAGTAAATAATATTGATATTAATAAGTGCATTGTATAAATCATTTCAATGAAATATCATCGACTATTCCTGATTTCTGTTTATCTAATAAGCTTTTTCGATGTTTTCTCCTTCAGGCATGTGATGATTGGTTCGTGGTAGACAGTGACCAACTGACCACTACTTGTTGCTTGAATCTTGACCACGAGCAAGGAAACGACCAGATGTCAGAATTTCAATTTCATTTATTCCAGATCGGGCAGATGTTCCGAATTACTTAGTACTATAATACTATAGAACATAGCAGTTACATTCGTTGTTTGGTTTGCTCACTCTAATAAATAGAATATTTGGCATCCAATTTATATTGA
Source organism: Capitella teleta (assembly GCA_000328365.1). NCBI lineage: Eukaryota > Metazoa > Annelida > Polychaeta > Capitellidae > Capitella > Capitella teleta. The sequence continues at coordinate 105,428 of KB302448.1, forward strand.
ATTGCATTAAAATTGCACCTCACATGAATTCCATTAACAATTAATACATATAAAATATGAATAGCTCCGTGCGCAATATAAGTCTCAACTTAACGACGACATCATGAAACATCCTGATTTTACTAAATAGCATGAAAAAAAAAAAAAAAAAAAAAAAAACAAACAACAAAAGAACAGATATACCTCTGCAACAAAAACACACGCACATAATGCCAAGTAATTATTTATAAAAAATATTCAATATCCGATGTTACAGCGTATAAAGTATTGGCAATTGATTAAATACATGGCGTATAACCTTAATATGCACAGATCCGATACACATTATGCACCGTGCAATAACAATCGTGACATCTACGGTACATAAATTATATAAACTCTACATCTATGCGCGTGTATGGGTTGCTTGTATGGTATGTGGTCCATTTCTATGCAAGAATATCATCAATTGTCAGCCATACTCTGCGTTGATGTACCTCAGAGGTGCGTGGAGGCCCCACCCTTCGTAGGGTAATCCAGTGGTGGTTGTCCACTTGAGGGTTCGATGTCGACATGAGGTTGTTTTGGCAGCCAACAATAGGCGTGAAATAGCAGCAGCAAGATGCAAAGGGCAAGGAAGACAGCCGCGCATATGATAGCAATGGTGAAGTTATCTTTGTATGTTTCCCATGCTGGAGCCATGTACTGATAGAGCCTCACTCTGAAGTACACAGATTCGTCGTTTCGCGTCGCCATGCAGAGATAGTCACCGACGTCCTGTTCCACGACGCGCGTTATGATCAGCGAGAAGTTTCCCGCCAAAAGTTCGTAGTGATCGTCTGCGGGGGTCGCAGCTGAGATGATGCGGTTTGAAGGCAAGACCCAGTGGATGAAGGTCAAGTTATTTCGAACTGGACATTCCAAGATGGCGTCCTCTTGCTTGAAGTACTCGATGCTGATCGATTCTGGACTGTCGGCATCTCGTGCAGTCACTAATGTTGCTATGGCAACGAATAGGAGGAGGAGAACGTGCTGCATCTAAGATGTAGAGAATTTGAAATATTTTATGTTTCTGTTTAATTGTTTGATGCACACGACTTAATAGTATTAAAACAATTCGCAATGAGCCCACATACTCTCGACTCTGTATAACAGGCCTAGATATACACGTTGTAGGCCTATATAATAAATATCGAGGGTTCGTCGAAACCAGACATGGAATGCCGAACAATTTAGGCCTACATATTATACGGTAAACCCCCCAAAAATGATTTCAACTTACGGGTGGAATGCAAACGGTATAAACACAATGCTAATGTACACACAGGAACAAACGAGAGCCCAAGGAGGGGGTGGGAAGAAGCTTGCAGTGGGGAGTGCCGTGGGGTCAAACGATTGTAGTATCAAAGTAGGCCTATTATTATTATTATTATTATTATTATTATTATTATTATTATTATTATTATTATTATTTCAAAGATCTTCGATTATAGGTATATATTTTATAAGCCTATATTACATATATTATACGTAGGCCTATCGTATACGCGATATAGATGGCTCTTCATAAATATATTGCATGTGAAAACAAGTAAAAATCAACGGAAGGAAAACGAAATTTCTTGAATGAAACGCCTACCTTTTGTTTGGACTGTGATCAAAGTGAGCTGAATAGAACTTTATTCCGAGCAGAGCAGAAGCAAATACGTTTGTTCAGTGTGACAAACAGCGACCAAGTCAACAATACCTGCGTCTCATTCACTCGCGATGTATACAGGAGGGAAAAATGGCTACAGCGAATTTTCATCACGGACTGAGATGAGTGCAAATGTAAAACACTCACAAAATTCATATTTTATTTGCCTGCGGTATTAAATGAAATTAGACGGAGATGCGCTGCTGAGTAAATTCTTGCTTGTATTCAATCTCTGATGATTCTGGTTAACAAAGTTTATTCGTAGCTGATACGTAATTCATGGGAATGCAAAGTGGATGCAAAAAGTACTTTAGTTTATGCATTCACGCTTCATCTCTCTTGCTGCTTGGCTCAGTAGTTGAAGATCGGCGAATCACGCACTCAACAGATGCACGAGAGACGATTACGTAAGATTCGGCGCGATTTATGCAAAGCTGTGGTGATTGCATCATTGCATGTGCATGTAATATGAATCACACTTCTAGAATCGTTATCTTGATAAACCTTACATGCGTATACGTATACGTACATACATATTAACTTCGTGGTCACATTTGCCTGTAGGCGATGTTCGTATCAATGTTCAACGGTCTGTTTGCATAATGCACGTACGGCAGAGTAGTTTTGGTCACGTGTCATCACGACCAAAATGAACACGTGTTACATCTAATTACCTCACAGATTTGATTACTGAAACTGAAACTGAAACTGCTGAAACTGAAACAACAAAATCAAACAACCAAGAAAAATCAGACACCTGGAAAATCAGGGAATTCCCAACTTCTTATGACATGAACACATTCCCTAGTGCACACAGTGATCAGAATAGCCATTTGATTCGTGACTTAATAAAAGTGTTTGAAAATATTACTTGCATAATTTGTATTCATCTATACAATGCATGAATTTATTTCTAAAATATATTTTTATAAACAAGTTATAAACATACATTGTACCGTTTTTCAATGTTATTGTTAAAGGCTTTTTTCTCCCGATTGAATCAAGGCCGATTTGTTATATTGAGGACAACAATGTACTTAATCACATAGGGTGGACGCTTTGAAGAGATTGAAGTAATACCAAATACATGTACATCAAAAAAGAATATGTTTACTTCATAAGACATTCAGCTCAAGCAAAAGCTGATAACCGCACAACAAGGGCAAATGGTCAATTATTACAAATATAATAATGTTCAGTGCATTTTCATAAACCTCATCCATACCCAAAATAGCTCCAAAAATGATTACACACTAAATTTCAGCAAAACAAACCCAACCGACTTTTACAAAAAAAAAAATGCACTTTTAAATAAAATATCTCAAAGTAAGAATTCATAAAACAAACGGAGAAGTGATTTCCAGAAAGTTTGATTCAAATTTTTCCTCTGAGAATCGCTCGACGGATTCGCGTGCGTTGACTCTGACGGCCAATCTGCGCTCGGGAGTCATGCGAAAGATTTCCTCCAATTGGGCAGCGTAAGTGTCAATGTCACTGGCGAGGAATCCGGTTGGACCGCCCTCATATTGCGTCACTATATCCAGCTTCGGACCTCCAGAATTGTGAGCAAGAACGACGAGACCGGCAGCTTGCATTTCCACCACTCCTGTATTTGTAAGAAAGCGAAAATGATAATTTGCTAAAAATAATATCTCAAAATTTATTTATTTATTTTATTTACTAAGCTTCATGCATGCAAAAATAATATGTATATAATAAAATTGATGGGAGTAATAAATTATTAACTGTAAATCAATACGAACCAATGCCAAAGTGTTCGTTCCACATGGTGTGAAGACCAACAGTCGCTGAGTGCAGTTCTTTCTTCAGTTCATTGAATGAAACGTTCAGTTCAAATCTCACTTTGTCACTGATTCCTCGTTTGGCCGCCAACTTCTTCAGCTCGGCCACACGCTCTGCGTCTCCGTCATTGCGACAGCTTCCCAAGAGAACCAGCTCGTAGGCATGGCGATCGTTACCATGACGACCAGTGAGGAACTGAGCGAAAGCGTCCACTTGCAAAGAGTGGTCCTTCTCTGGCCTGAACTGACTCACAGAGATTATTGAGTGCATTTCTTTTGCAGAATCAACCGCCAGGAAACTCTGTGAGAACTCTTGGGTGTCGCACGGAGGATACACTATACGAGTGCACTCAGCCCCCCACAAGGAGAGAATATGCCCCTGAGTCCACGTGGAATTCACCATGACAAAGTCACTGCACTTGCCAGCAGTGCCGTACATATAAGCAAAGATCTTGTAATAAATCAACTTAACAGAGCTGAGAACGGGAGATTTAGAAATGAACGAAGCATTGTTGTGAGCTGACGTGCGCTGCGACACTCTCTCTAGCATGTCTGTGCTGATGGTCGGGTAATGCACATAGCAGCCAACCTTACATCCTCCGATGTACTTGAATATCGGGATAGTGAAAGCGTAACCCATGGTGTCAATGTATAAATCTGGAACAAATTTCACGAGAGCTTCAAATCCTAAGAGCATTGATCCAAGGCTTTGACCCAGAAGGGTGAGGATGGGATACGGTTTGGCCTCCACAAAACCACGCCTGTGTAACCACACGAAGTACACAGGCCTCGGGATGGTTATGTTGAATCGTTCTTTTACTCTCTGCATGATGACGTTTTCATTGGCTTCCGTGTCGCCTGAGTACACGACACAGTGTACGTGTGAATGCCTGTAAAAGCGCATCATGAGAACAGTGAACAAGAACACAATGCACTCTCACTTGTTCTGAATGGCGCGAATGGCCGTCCACAGAACCCTCTCACCCCCGCCTCCTGCATTGCAGTACGGATGGAAAAACCCAATGACAAAGGGACGTTGACCTCCTGGCAGGGGATCGTGAAGGAAACAGGGACGCTGGCGGATCCACCTGACGAACAGGATGAACACAGCAAGAGGGATGATGACAGGCAGAAAGATGAAAAAGACAATCATCTTCAATGCCTGGAAGCAAAGTAAAACCAGTTAAATTTGGAAGTTCTAATGATTATCATATCACAATATCCTTATTTTTTTTATATTTGTTTTTTTCCCTTTGTCTTCTGTTCTGCTCATAAATTTGGTGCACATTGGCCTTCGGGATTCTCTGTTTATTGCAACACTTTTTTTCTCTGTATTTACATCACCCAAAGTTAATGACTTTTGTTTTCACTGTTGCAATAATTATTATTATCATCACTAGCTGCTTACTAGTCACTAAGTCAGTCATAACTTCGCAATTTTATTACTTGACTTGATGGCCGGGTTTAAATAGCGAGCAAAGCTTTTTGGTCCTTGGTTAGTTGTTATTTTGTAATTAGATTAGATGGAGTGTGACTTTTAGATGTTTGTGTGGTTGAATTTTAGGGGGTGGTGTTTGTAAGTTTTGTTAAGGCGAGATTTCAAGATGTTAATGGTGGGAGAGTTGATGGTGTCTGCTGAGAGGGAGTTGACAAATATTAAATTTAACTTATTATCGCTCGTATACTTTTCAGTTTATGGCATAATGCAACTACCCCAATGTCAACCATCGGTATATTTTAAATGAAAATTACGATCTATGAACTTTTATTTTAGCTTTCCATACATTTAGATGCTCCCTGGTGTTGCAAGAATGAAAAATATTGAAGCAATTCTATCAACACCTAAGGCTTCAACGCCAAGGAAGCCTAGTACAGACGATAAATTTTCTCTGCAGTCGCAAATTTTCAGAAAAATCCCACAAGAGCTCATTACTGGTACTTCGGTGGAAAAGGAGACATGCTAATAGTTGTCCTGCCCCCCCTGGGAACCAACTGACTTGTTTGTAGGAAAGGACTAATTTTGCAAAAATTGGGTTGGTTTCATGGTTTTGGTTGGGTTATGTATTAACAGTAATCATTATTGGTATCTGGTACCTGTGTGCAAATATAGCCAAATACATGAAACCTTTTACATTATAGTCAATATTGCATGACTCCCTACTCAAGTGACAGATAGAGTAATTATGGCGAATGATATTCTCCATGTGGTATTGCCGTATAAGTAAGACTCATCATGTACATTGAGCCGAAGCAACTGCCTTCGGGAAGTATAATAAATCACAAGGCACTCATAATCATAACGCATAATCATGATACGACATCTCCCTCCTCAGCTCAACACTTGGAGCCAAAGACTCTCTATTAAGATGGACGCGCCGCTCTCATAGGCGCCAGCATAAACAGTTACGCAACGCACGCTAAGTGACTGGTCGAGTGTTAATAACTTCCGGTCTTCTGCTATTGTTATTTTCCGCTCGTTGACTCCACTGAAAAGATAAATTTAAAGGCCAGCTGTTCTCTATTATTCGACTCTAAACCACTGAAAATGGACCTGAATGGTGTAATTGACTTCATTGAAAGCCAAGATGACGATGCATTCGCCCTAACAAGCTGTGAAATATCCTTTGAGGACGATCTTTGCCTGGGAAGAGGTTGATTTCGAGAAATCTTGGAGACGATGAAAACGCAGCACAGCAGCATTTCTTCACCACTGGACCAAGATTTCGCCAAATGTTTGGGTGAGTTAAGTAATTATATATACCTGCCTGTGATGGATACATTACTTGTAATTAAATTAGAATGCCTGTAAATTTAATTGAAGACAAGCTAAAAAGGTATTTGATTTCTTTTACAGAGCATTTGGATCACTTCGAAAGCCTGATTGAGGAGCTGGAAACCATTTCAAGAGCCTCGGCCTGCCCATGGCCATGGGCACAAGTGCACTGCTTTCTTACATTTCAGAAAATTCAAGACATGTGCATAATTAATCACAACATTAGTTCTGTGGCTGTCCTCCAAGTAACACTCCAGTTCTGTGAGGACATCGTCACTCGACCAGCAAACTTTGCTCTCCCATCCAAAGACACCAACACTGAGACTGTGACTGACCATCAGAGTGAGATCATTATGTACATAACTGGAGCCATTCTCCACAAGTTGAAAAGCGGTATGCTCGCTCTAATTAATCGAAGTGATGACCTGGATGTCATCAAAGGCCTCATCAGCCACGAAAATAAAGGCCCGAAACCATCACTCATTGAGGGCTCTTGACCTCTGTTGAGGCGCTGGAGCCCCTTATGCGAATTGCATATCAGAAGTTTAAAACAAGCCTGAAGTCAGCAGGCCTCTTCTGCCCGGAAGTCATGGCAACAGGCTTGCCTGAGGAGTCATCCATCTCTAACCTGGATGACAGAGTCATGAACAATATTATGAGACTTTTTAATGAAATTATGTGCCACCATGAATGCTTCTTATTCTTGGAGAAATAAAAAAAAAAAAAAAATAAAAATAAAAATATTTGTACTGGCAAAGGAAAGGCTTTGCGAGTCAAGCTCGCAGACAAAAGAACATTATAGATTTATAACCATATTTTTCCATCATTTATCATTATTTTTTTTCACATCATTGATGGAATTTTTTTAAATAAAGCAGAAACCAAAAAGATAATAATTTTGTCTTTCTTTCATTTCTTTCATTTTTTTTTTATTGTGTGGGGGAAAAACGATGTAATAAAAAGTGATCAATCAGTTTTCAGTAGTCCTCCTCTTGATGGGGCTTGAAGAGAGGACGACTGGATCCGTTGTCCTTTTGGCTCCTCTTGTGCTGCCCTTTGCGGGCATCTGCAAAGCCAAGCATCATTGGATCCAGAACTTGTTTTCTTGGTAACTGCAAATGTAGATAATTGTTTATAATTATATATATATCTAGGCACAAAGCGATAGTCAACTAAGCTCATGCATATGAAATAACATGAATATTTGTACAGAAATTTAAATAACTCACCCAAACTGGTACAAGGTTGGGTTGGGTTTTCCTCAAAATGTCGAGAGCATATGTAAAGGTGCTTGCGTGATTTCATCTTAAGTTTTTCATGTGAGAATTCTCTCCCAAGGGATGGGACAAGGGAACTCCTCCACTGCTGATCTTTGATACGCAAATATCGTAAAAAAAGATGACTTAGTGGCTCTTCGGCGATTGAAGCTACAGCCATTCACCCCGCAATTCTCCCCCATGATTGGTAGAAGACAGAGTCGAAGTTGAAATGTGAAATTTACAGAAAAACGAGGCGTAGACACAGACGAAGAGACGAACTTGCGCTATTGTTGACGAATAACTGACGAAACCGGAAGTTTCCAGCGCTCGATAGCCGTCGGCTGCTAGCAGTTAAAGCTCAGCCGCTTGCAAGCTGAGCGGCGCGTCCATCTTAATTGAGAGTCTTTGCTTGGAGCTAACAATTCTGAATTAGTCTTTGTACCAGTTTGACAATCCTTCCAGAGTGGGTGATAGTGGGCACAGTGCTAGCTTCAGTTTGCTGCGGTGGGACAGACCTGTTACCGCGTAGAATAGTTCTTCCGTCTTCCTTGATGAACACAGAGCGCGGGATGTGGCTGTGTTGAGTAGCTAGACCATATTTGTTCCTGTCCTTTATGAACACTTCAGTGTCAATTTCGATTCTGGGCTGCTCCTCTGCCCTATGTCATTGATTGAATGAAGTGCTCTGCTTCTGTTTGGCCATTGTCTCATTCTTTCGAACAGCTTCCTGGTCTACTGCATGCAGCCACGATGTCTTTGGGAGCACTGGGATGACAGTGTTCAGTCGGCGGTCCATGAGGAGCCCTGCTGGTGATTTTCTATTGAATAGTGGGGCTGGGTATAGAGACATCAGGGCAAGATATGGGTCTGCATTCTTCTTCAGGCAATCTTTGATCATTTTAAGTGCTCGTTGAGGTTCCCCATTTGCAGATGGAAAGTGGGGTGATGATTTTGAGTGTGTGTAATTGTATCCTTTGACGAATTCTTTGAACTCATGAGACGCATACTGTGGACCATTGTCGGACATGAGCAGTTCCACTGTTCCAGAATGCCGTGAATAACAAAAATAGACTCCAACGAGGCAATTGCTTCTTTTGTGGTCTAGCTGAGTATGTTGGAGTCGTATTTCAATCCAGCGACTGAAGTAATCAACCGGCCACTAGGATGTAGGTAATTGCTGTCATGCAGAAACAGATCTGACACAAGTTGTCATGGCCTTGCGATGAACTCTGAAGGTAAGAGTGGTAATTTTGGAGTAGGTAGCACTTTAGCGCAGATGTGACGGGTTTTTTTACTGTGTCTTCAATACTCTTACTCAGTGGTGGCCACCATTCTAATGGTGGGCAAGAGCTCTGCATTTGGTGATACCCAGATATCCTTCATGGAGCTTCAAGGATTTCTAGTCGGAGAGGACGAAAAATGACTAGGCAGTCATCGAACAACAGTAGTCCATCGATGACAATGAAATGCTCGCTCTGACTCCAGTACTGTTCGAGAACACAAAACTGAAATGGATAATTTGGCCAACTTTCTTGGTAGTACTTCATAACCATTGACATTTTTTCATCTGTTTTTTTTTTTTTTTTTTTTTTTTTCTTGAGCTTCTCGGATGTTCTGGATTCGATGATCAAAAGCAGGTAAGTGTTCTACAGTAGATGATGCAAAATCTTCAACTTCATCAATGAAAACTTCATCAGCATTTGCAGGCTTGTCCACTGGAGCCCGTGATAGTGCATCAGCGGTGCAGTTAGTTTTACCATTGATGTACTTGACTGATCGACAGGGTTTTAACTTGTTAGGCATCTGGGCATTGAATAAATGCTTGCATAATATGTTGCCGACAGAAATCATAACGCATTACCATAAAAGGTTCTTTCAGGATCAACCATAATGCCGAGATAACCGAAATATACACCCTAAAGTAATCCTTCCAGCGCAAATTAATAATTACCTGATATTATTTGCATATTACAAAGAGACACAAGCAGCGGATATTCAGTGGTTTTAATTCTCCCGCCAAAACAGTTTGGTTCACATATTTGCCGCCAGTGGAGCTGCAAATGACGTCATAAGACCCTGGGAATTCCACGAGGCGACAAGCACCAACAAGATTGCTATGGTAACGGATCAACACAAATGATTCGGTATCGTCGCCTCGAGTCGGAAACTGATGATAAGCCATTAATCTCTAGACTTTTAGGGTTAACTTATCACAAGACGCTTGAATAGACGAATTCTCACTCAATTTAACAATAAAAACCGATATTGAGTATATTTGCCAATGTGTGCGCATATATGTGTGTGTATATGTGCCAATGTGTGGTCGATTGTTCGAGTCAATATTACCTTATTCCCAGGTGTACTTTGCATAGCGTTATAACTATTATGCTTATGAGTTACAATTTCCATTCGATCAAATGTGTTACAAATATTATAGTTGTATTTGAACAATCCTTTAATTTGTTCAGCATTATATGTAAATGTATTATCTCACTCCGTTTATTTATTATTTCATTTCTACTTCGAGAACAATTAAGTTTATTGTCAAGATTCCTGTCACAAAAGGACTATAATCATTTGACCTGACATGACCTGACCACCTTCAAAATGAGAATCATAACGTTTTTTATTTTTTATTTTATTTGCGGCTGTGCAAAATATATGATATCCGAAAGGATATTCGACGACGGAGACAGTCGCTGGGTATTGAAAAAAAAAAATCATTTTCACTTCTGTTAACTTTTATCGGTGAACACTGCCCTCAAAAAAGAGCGTTTAAAGGATTTCAAAAATAATTGATGTAAACTTTTTTCTTTCACACTGAGCACTTTATTCCATATCACTCATGACATACCTCACTTGAATGGATTATTTATATGTTGTAACCCTCAAAGCGACTGAGCTACATGGTTATGTGTTAAATATGGGGAATTCCCATCTATTCGAAGATGTCAAACCGGCCGATTTATCAATAATATATTGCATCTGTAGTGATTATGCTCGTCAAGGACAGTGCAGGTAATTAATTTTATTGACTGCATGTAGATCATAACTTTTGACAAGTCTGGTGTTCCGTTCTGATGCAAGTATTTATTTAAATCGGAGGCTCGTGAAACCACTACGTAGCCCTGCTTCTTACATTATAAAGACCTGTTAATTCATTCTTCCTTGATCCCGAGTATCAAGTTGTTGATATTGGTCAATTGACTTTGACATCTTCGCATTTGATAAGGTTGTTGACCTCGTCTGTTTTCAAATTACGCATTTACGGCCTCGGTGAGTATCATTATGTGAACTCTTATCTTATCAGCTCACAGCTGAGTTTGAGTCAAAAGTACTGAGATTAGAATCATTAGTGACTCTCAGTCTCACCCTGACATACTCACATAGTGACTAGCTGTACTCTAGTCTTAGTCTAGTACTACTACTAGTAGCTGAATTCTGTAGCCATAATCAGATAATGATCTGTGGGGATGATCTAATTATCAATATAGAGGCTTGAAAGGAGACTACACCCTGACCTGAGTCAGTGACACTGTCACTGTCCTGAGTTAGATCCATCATTTCTAGTCCCACAAGTGTGACAGAATATCAGTTTGCATACATGCAACACTGTTAAGTTGAATATTATTCGGTAGAATATGCTCCACACGTTTTGGGTTGACTTCGTTGCATGAGTAGCCTAACCTGCTTACTTCATATAGCCATAATCTGATGATTATCAATATAGAGGCTTGGAACGAGACTTATCTCTTGAGTTAGTGACTGACTGACCACTTGACTTGGACTCTTGACTGGTCGTACAGTCACACTGTGATATTGTGATCACCAGTGATCATTCTTCATTGCTAGTGGTGACCATCGACGATTCGATGGTTGATATTTTCCATTTCAATCGGTTGATTCTAGATTCTAGACTTTTGGAATCACCATTGTAGAAGATCAGAAGGAAGCGAGGGCTTTATAGACGCATTGGCCTAAAGATTAACATCATGCAAGATTATCAGTGTCATTGTACGCATGATTTTAAATGATGGGCCATCAGATGGTTGCATGGAGTGCATCTCAGACTTGGATCGCGTTTGAGCATGTGTGGGTGGTGTACGAGTGTACGAGAAGTTCCTTCTCGCACATAGCGCTCAATCTAATTATGCTTGCATCTTGTTGCTGTTTCATTTGATTAGGATAATGCGTCTATACTCTAAGGGAACTTTAGACTGGAAGACTGCCGTTCAGATCGAGTACGAGTAAAACAATTGAAAGTTTTAAACATTAAATTTTTAGCAAAGTTGCGGGAAGGGATTCTCCGGAACTTCGGCTGCTCTGTGCTCCAGTGATTTCTCAACTCTGCATTCCTAATTGCAGACCTTGAAATCTGAGTCGAGCAATCGCTCGCGCTCGCTTTTGCTTGCCTGAAATCATTTTGAGGCGAGCTGTCGATCGCTCTCCTCGGCCCTAACATATCACTCGCCTGACGAGCGCCTGGAAACCACTCGCTTTCAACTTCGCGCGCTTAAGTCTGGTGCGTTAAGTGAGACCAAAGCGATGTTTAGAGTGCAATAGGGCGTTGTGATTTCCTTGCCGCTCATCGTGAGGTATTGGGGAGTGCTTGAGATACGAGCTGATGTGCACTCTACATTAGTTTCGCTTCTCACTAATCACAGTGAACTGAACTCACTGCCGCGAAAGACGCCCAGTTTCTCGACTTAGAAATAACACCTAAACAATGCCGAATTCCGTCCAACTATCGACATTTGAGGGTTGGGATTTCCCTTGTTTTGGGACAAAACTCTGAAAAATAACAAGGGGCAAAATATTGTATATGAAGTCAATGCATTAAAATGCTGATTGATGTGTCCTTGTTTTTATTTTAATTAGAAATGGCATCCTTGCTCTCTTTACACTCCTCAAGCACTCCCCTGGATGATTCCTATTGTATATATTGTGCATACTATTCAATATAGTGGGGTATTTAGCCTCTAAAAAAACCCAGCTCGCCTGGGCAAATTTAGGTGAGCTATAAACAGCTCACCTGGGATTTCTAGATTTCAAGGTCTGCCTAATTGTACATGGATTGCAAAGAATCCAACATCAGACATCGAGGGTAAATGACGGTTTAATTCAGACTCCGTCACCGTTTAATGATGGTAATACAACATTCACAATGATAATCAACGTGCAACTAGGGGGCTAGTGATCTGCCATGCAGTAGCAGATGTGTTCTGTTATCATGTACAACACATGAACATGTGTATCATTATGTAACTACGATCAGGGTTTTGCTGGTCTCGTAATATTCTGCTGTTCTTCAGAAATTTCTCAGTTGCATAAGTTGGAGGGTCACGGTTGAAATGCGGACAGAAGATAGATTATGTGTGATTGCTTCATAGCTTGATGAGATGAGGGAGGCAAGCTGTTGAATTGTATGGATCATTTCATTAATGTATTAATCAGAGGAATTCTATATGTACAGTACTTTATATTATTCTGATCTATTCGAATTCTGAAAAAAAAAATACTCAGGGTAAATTTTGCATTGTCATTCAGGCATTTTTAACAGCATGATCAAGTTTCATATAGTATTATTAGTGTCGTGACTTCTCATCTAGATTTCATCTGTTATGTTTAAGTTTTTTTTTTCTTGCTTGAAACACATCAGCAAAATTTCCACTTTGGAATGCTTTAATCACGTGCTGTGGTGAATCAGCTGACTTTGTGGCCTTTAACTGGAGTGTTTCTGAATTGTGGCTTCTTTCAATGCCTCTTCTGCAACAGGGCGGAATACACTAAACATTTATTACCGTGTTGATTGCACAACTGAACTCTATGGATTTTCTCTGTCAAACTGTGTACGCCCATTGAATTAACCTTAAATTTATCTGTTGGCTGAAGAACAGTCCTACAGTGTCTTCTGTTAACAAGGTAATGTCTTTCATAATGCTAATGTCAAGGTCATTTGCTGCAACACATTCCTGTGAAAACAAAATTCAATTTGACAGTTATTGCAAATACTCTTTTGATTGAATCTGTGAATATTATTCTGCCCTATTCTGGTCGTATATGTTATGATGCTGGAGGTTACTAGCGAATATGAGGACATAAATCCCAATACGTGTGAAACTGGATAATCCGTTGGCTGTATCTCATTAGAAGTATTGATTAGACACCTGATTTAGTCGAATTGAACTCTGATTTCTGAATCAAGCGCAGCTCAATCAGGGTATCTACTAACCTAGACAGAATGCCTTCTGAATATTCTCATATTGACGCCAGAAAAACTTCCAGTTTTTAACCCACTATTACCATCAGTGGAGATCTGAGATCGCCGCTGACGAATAGGCTAGGGGTATCCGAGCCCGTGATATTTATTGAATACCTCGAGTTACCATGGTTACCCCGCATGTGTTTAGTATCCTCATGAATATGGCTAATACTAATGCTCTTGATTCGCTGTCTTACATAACTGTTGCTCTGCAGATGGTGCCATTCCTGATGGACGATGACACAGTGGTCAGTGTAGTGGACGTGCGGGGCATGGTCTGCCAATCCTGCGTGCAGCACATCGAGAGACACGTCGGAGCTCAATCGGGGGTGATCTCAATCAAGGTGCGTTATGATTGCTATCATCATAACGCATTATGTTATGTCGTTATGGCTGCCGGCTTATTGCAACCAGCTTAATTAATCTGTCTCTCTGTGACATGAACGTTGTTTGATCTGAGATAATGAGATTAAATAGGGGATCAAAGCACCAGAGAACGAGCAATGCAACTCAATTAGTGGAGAATAAACCAACTCCTGAAATGTTGATTCTGTGTTGGCCTCGTTTAACTTGTAAATCCTATGATGACTAAATGACCAAATTAGTCTGTTCTTTCAACTGAATAAATACATAATAATGTCCCGTAAACACGATTGTATAACTAGATTTCCTTTGTGTTGCTATGATAAACGCCTGTACAGTGCGCCCTGGTTGCTTCGTGGCTGTTGTCATTCTGAGGTGGGAATATCGCGGATTGCATGCCTACTCAGTGTTGCACTGTTGCAACCAATTGTTCGCCAAAGGACAATGGTGCCGCACTCTACAATGGTGCAAATAGCCAGCACGAAGTACCTCTCTTCTCGACATAATTATATTTTCACCTTACAGCGATTTCGAAAATTCAATTATTCCGCTAGCGGAGTTTCAGTCGTTCGTCTTCCCCCCCAAAAAAAATAATAATAATAAAAAAGAAGAAAAAAGATGAAAATATGCAATTGAAGGAGCGCATTGTCATAGCAACATGTCGTACTGACCTTGTACTGTAATGTCATCAGAGCTAATTTTACCACCTCTGGGGTCATGGTGACATTTCGGGAGAGTAGTTCAATTTGCCTCTAACCCATAAAATTGCTGGTGATCCCTTCGCCTGCCTTTTAATGAGCACTGTAATCCTGACCCCTGGGTGAAAGGAGTCACACCTTCAGGTGTGATGACGTACTGCCTCCCTTGCATCCCATTTTATATATGTATATATATATACCTGAGGCCATTTCGTTAATGAAGTGCATTTCCTCGGGCCCGAATCCCACGAGTCATTAATGGCTTGCATGTTTCCGTGTGCACTGGAGTCACTGCGCAGTGTCGCTGGATACGTGCCGTCTGTTTGTGCAGGTGTCGTAATTAGCATCCCGAATCTCCAAATATTTTGCTTTAGCTCCGCGTGCAGTCAAATCTCATATCGTCAAAAGGGATATTAAATTTCGATAATACAGATTTCACGTTTGAGACCTTTTCCGTGTGCTGTCAGAAGGAACAATCCCACAGTGTATATTTCTGCATTCACTGTGTACGGCTTGTGATATTTCATTGCTTTCGTATACCTGCGTACTATAAGCTATTGTTGTGTGTGTGTTCAGTGGCCATTGCCTGTGGGCGTATATATTATGTTGTGACCAGCATGAGGGAGCTTCGCCTTCGATATCGTTATACTGAAGGTATGTCGCTTGATTGTTCGTATGTGGCATTGTGAATTTAATAATTAATGAGGCCCTGCTTCGTATGATGTCGCCGGAGGTAGTGAATGTCGTATCAATTCTAATCAGTGTTCAGATTAAGTGCTGAACCTCTGTAAGGCCTCATCTGCTTTCACGTGTGCTTATTTCGTTCGTACTTCATCTTCGATATATAGGATAATAAGAAAACAGGCTTGCAATCTTCCACAGGTATGTGCTATTGCATTTATAGTTGGATGTACAATGTACGCGAATTACTTATTCGTAGAAAGAGAATGTATCTTAGAGCAGATCATTGTACGATGTGCTCTCTCTTAATTGTTATTTTCGCATCGAACGCATGTCGACTTTGAATATGTGATCAGCTGTTTGAACAAAACACAACGATTATTTATCGGCGCTGTGACCGCTATACAGCGGTAGGGGGGGAGGGGGGGGGTCGACACCGATGCCCACAATGGAGTTATCCGCCTGCATCTTCCGAGAATATCCCGTTCTAAAAATATCCCTCGTTCGCTTAAATCTGTTGACAGACGCAGCAGCATTTCCCGCCCCCTCGCTCCATGTGTGACGTCACTGTCGTGGGGGTTTCAGTAGCTGCAAGTTTACAGCACGCGAGACGGTGGGATTTACATCTGTGTGACGTCACGTGGATATTTCGAAGTTGTAATTACAGCACGTGATTGACGTGAGTGGGATTATTAATCACATGGCGGGTCTCTTTGGCCCACGTGCGTTTGTTATTGTTCGGCTGTACGTGCCGCGCACCACGCAGTGGCGCCACGCGGTGTTCAGCGCTGTTCTGTCGAGGACCCTCCGCTGTTGCGACAAGTACTCACACCCACCTCCTCCGCCCTCCCTCCAATATACATTAATACTCGGTAGCAAATTAGAAATGAACTGGTATGACGTTTAACCCGGCGGTATCCGAGCGTAAACACTCGGACACGGTTCTGTCTCATTGGCTCCCTGGGCGAAGCATTATACAAGCCAGTGTTCCAGATCTAGAAGACTTAGCAATGTAATTTTTGTTTCAGAAGAAGCATATAAATCGATATTACGAATTCTTACGATCACTTCCACCTTTTAACAAAGCTTGTTTCTGTTTTACATGTTTTATTTTAAAGAGGCGAGCAATCGAAGAAATGCTGGCTTTCTTGTGCGGGTTTTCTCACGATTCCAATCTGCAACCTGCAGGTTCCATATAGAATGAGTTGGAAAATTTATTAACGACAATTTATGAATGATCGAACTGGCAACAGAAGACAAACGAGAATGCCACCACCTCTACCAAAAAATCTCCCTCGCCACCATTAGGAGAAAATCTTCATTATTTCTATCCTCATTAGAAAAAGACATCCATAATTTATTCTATTCTGTTTTCTGTAAATATCTTTTTATTGGGAAAATAAATGAGTAAACTCGAAAAATTCATTTATATTCCTAACTCATTGATGCAAGAATCGTTATGCTGAGTCTTCTAGATCCGGAGCTACGTATGACCATGGCTTGTGTCCGTGTGGAATGGGGTCAACGAAGATGACCCACTTCGTGAAGTACCGTGATTTCATTTAATACTCGATTAAAGGGATGGGGAACTGAATTTTAAGTGATGTTCTATTGACTCATAGCACCAATTGATAGCATTCCGTGCCAAAAAACACCATGCCTGGATGCAAGCGTAAGGAAATAATGCATTCCGAATATCGGGGTTAGCATTGGGCCTATGGGAGAATGGCTTCCATTACGAAGTATAGGAGGCAAACGTCAGCTGAGGGCTTGCCGTAATTGGTCCCATTCCCCTCGTGAAGCTATCGATTTCAGCCAATCAGAGCAGATCATCTTCGCCATAAAAGGACATCTCTGTTGTTTACGAAACAAAAGCGCATGCGTGGTGCACTCTGGCTGACCTTTTTACTGTTTCTGGATGAGAAACATGGTAGGTGTCCTAGAAAATCGCTAGTTAAAATAAGAAAAATAGCGAAAAATATATATTTTTTTGCGCCTGACTGGTGGCAAAATGATTATTCTATCTATTTCCGAAAAAAAAAAAAAAAATATCCAGGGGTTTAGTCGCAGGACACGCTGATATAACGAGGCCCATTGTATAAGATGGGGGGAACTCGGTGTTTCATCACAGCTCCTGACGTCACGCCTAATTAGCAATATATCTCCCGCGAAATCGTAAGGGATGATATTCCTTGTGTGGGCCAGGCATAGGAATCATCTTTGGTGCATCAAATAACGACTCAAAGTCCATTTTCAACCAGTTCTCCCTCCCTTTAAAGATGCTGTGTTGAATTAGTCTGATATTCGTTTTGAATACATATTATGCGTTGAAAGGCAAATATATTCCATTTGCTGCAATCAGTGGATAATATTTATGGGTGTATTCTAGCAGCTGACATTACTGAGTATCTCGATTCTCAATAAACAACCCCCCCCCCCTCCCCTCCCCTCGCGCAATTATTGCTTATTAATTGATCCGATAACGAGCACTTTCATTCGTGTGATTTGCATACAAATGGCGCCCCGCAGAACTACGCATGTATTTCATTCATAATTAACAGGTAATCAAGTACTCGTACGTTATGATTTATGCTGCGGTATATCAATAATGTCACCTATCTGTACTCACCAGAACTTTAAATAGTTTTAAAGTGAGTTTAAAAGGGAAGCCTCACACGCTATCTCACTACTTGCACATCTACTACATAGGCCGACTAGTACTTATTCTTCTTTTTTTTTTTTTTCTAATCAGCAGCTAGGCGGCAGTAGCAGAGGGTGACCTAATTTTCGTCACGTGGTCACATTCTCACGCGTCCATTTAACATCTAAAAGCGGGCGTTGCGAATAAACTATGGTTCGTCACCTCGATGAAAGCTCCCGGCAGCATGATAACGCCTTGTGGCGTTGCTATCATATGTTCACTTGGGAGTTGCACGAATCGAAGATGTTATGGATTTAGTGTTGCGCCCGCATGATATGACATCTGTTGTTGATGTTGTGAATACTTGAAAGCATGGGTTTTATACGCAAAAGTCGAGCGCGGAGGCAGTTCGGCTACCAAAAGGTAATGCTGTGATTTGACACTTTCTGCTTCGTGTATTTCTGTGTGTGTTTACAAACTGGAAATTCCAAACTATTCGGCATTTTAATTTGTAATCTCGATTCTTGGACTTTGCCCCTGGATACGTTGAACTTTGCGCTGTCCCTGGTGAACGTATGAGTTGATTTATGGACAAGATGATCTCAGTACATAATTATTAATTAATTAATTATCGGCATACTGGACAGTGGTCATTTAGGAAACACAGGTCGTTCGGTTGTATTGATACTTGTGCAGGATGTTCGCGTACACGTAATCACTTGTGCATAATTACGTATGCATTCTTTCTCTCCTATAATTATTATCTCTATTATATAATTATTATAATTATCCTCTATAATTATTTTGTCTGCTTCTTAATGCCATAATTATGCCATAACAATTTTACTCTACTGCCTCGATCGACATGCATTTGACCTTTAACCTGATAAAAAGTAATCTTTGCCATTCCCAGCAATCGATATTAGTAGTGCTTTAAATTTTGTTGAACCAATCACCTACTCATCTTGTTTCCCCCTCATTATAATGCCGGAAATCCATGACGTCATTCGTGGTGACAATCAACTGAATAATGAAGTTGATCTATGCATGTAAATAAGAAAACTGACTGAAATGTGCATCTTTATGAATGTGTAGCCTGGTTTTATAATTATGATTATAACCCATTAAAATTGAAATTATTCCAAATGAAGCATTCATGTGACTAAGAAGTCTCTCGTGTGCTTCTCAACACCTCTTCATCTTTTTGCACTCATTCTTTTTTTCCCAACATTTTTTTTTTGTTGATGTATACTTTGAACACATGTACTCTACTGATGATGTTATCAATTGTTGCACCTTTTTCTTGCAATTATCATAAATGGCGAGTGTACTTTGGCTTTTCACTTGGAATACTTGAGGTTTTCTTCTGATACTGGATTAATGATTACTATCAGTACTCGTATATCACGAAGGTTCAGCAATCGTTACCTTTTAGCCGATTTGAATTTCCATCGCATTTGTTATATAACTGCTACTGATCTCTTTGCGTCTATTTCGGTGGTAATCACTTGAGATATACAAGACATGGTTTGGAAGACTTGCTTACGTTAATCCTACTTTATCCGTATTCCGGAATCCAGGATATTTCGTTTAACTGTGAATCGCAGACTATTTGAAAATTAGAACTGATCAAATGCGATTTCACTGTAACTTTCAGTTCAGTTCTGATAAACGGCGATCAGTGATAAGGAAATGATTTTTCTTTCATCGATCTGAGTGCAAAGTTCAACAATGTCTGAGTCATTTGTGAGGTGTGATCATCATCCATTTTGGCAAATCCAACACGAATTAGGCGAAGGCTGTGCGCTGTGATTACCAGGCACGTGTCACGTGCTTGCTGTTCGGTCATCTCGTTTTACGTGCCAATCCGCTTCTAAATTCAAAGCGTTTTGTGTCTGAATACTCCAGATGAGTGAATAAAGATATCGCTTACATAATGCAGCAGCTGCATTACGTAATTACGGGGTGCTATCTCCCAAGGGTTTACATCTCAACGCTTCATTTCTGAATTATGATTTATTGTCTAACTTTTTTAGAGATATATTATATACGAGGTTTATCTCTGCACATGCGTAGCTAATAGAAATTCCCTATTTCCGTGGCTATAAGCCAACCCCTGAGCCAATTCATTTCCCCGTGATGTGTTAATGTCCTTGTGGATCGTGAATCAACCACTCTCTCCACTTGGGTCCACTAAGCACCGCTAAGCCACACCAATGAGTTATGCCTGCGATTATATTGAGTCGTGTCGTTCCTAATTTGATGCTCAAGTGTCCTCTAGTAGTTCTTGTTAGATAATCTACTCATTGTTTCTCTATCTTTTCTCTACTTAATTATAAATACCTTTAATCATGTTGCTTTGTTCAAGGACTCCTCGTCTGAGGTATAAATTATGAGCGCTCTCACAATTAGTCGTCAGCTGATTTCTTGCGTCTTCTGTTTCAGGTGTCGTTGGCTCAGAACGAAGCGGTCATTCAACATGATTCGCAACAGGTGACCCCAGAGGCCGCAGCTGATAAAATTGACACCATGGGCTTCCCGGCTCAGCTGTCACGCCAGCCGTTCAAGGACGTTGTCGTGTTCATTGAGGGAATGACGTGCATGTCGTGCGTGAGGAATATCGAGGGCGTGATTTCGGTGAAGCCGGGAGTGAAGTTCATTAAGGTTTCACTGGAGAAGAAACTGGCGTACGTGAAGTTTGACCCCAGCGTTCTGACGGTGGAAGCAGTGAGGCAGGCGGTTGATGACATGGGCTTTGAGGCGTCTTTGGATCAGCCGCAGTCTGCACAAGTGCGGATATCTGTCGAGGGAATGACTTGTAAGTCGTGTGTGAGGAACATTGAGGAGCACGTAGGCAAGCAGGATGGCGTGCAGAGTGTGGAAGTCAGTTTGGAGGACAAGGAAGCGTTGATTTGTTATGAAAAAGCCAAGACGAGTGCAACTGCACTCAGGGATCTCATTGATGACATGGGTTTTGAAGCCAGTCTGGTCCTACAGGCGTTTGATGATCTGGCGAAGGAAAGGTCATCGTCCGACCCGGAGGATTGTGGGTCGCTTGCTGTGGTGTCGGTGGAGGGCATGACCTGTCAGTCGTGTGTCAAATCAATTGAAGGGGTCGTCTCAGAGAAACCGGGCGTCCTCTCTATTAAGGTCTCGCTTGAAGACCAGGCAGCCACGATTAGATACAAGGCCAAAATGACCAGCCCTGAGAAGCTGTGCGAGTACATTGATGACATGGGCTTTGAGGCTAGTGTGCGTACAGACAAGACAGCTCATGTCAGCAATGGTATGTGTGTGATTTCCGTGAAGGGCATGGTGTGTCACTCGTGTGTGAACAGCATTCAGTCGCACATTGGAGATATGAACGGCGTTGTCAGCATTGCGGTTTCGCTCGAGGAGGAAAAAGCGTTTGTGCAATATAATCTCACTCTGCTGTCGTCTCAAGAAATCGCAAATGAAATCGATGACATGGGATTTGAATCTAAGCTTCTGGATACAGTGCTGGACGCCGATGCTCATTCGTACTCTGTGACGTTAGATGTGGATGGAATGCACTGTAACTCGTGCACTAAGACAATCGAGGGAGTCGTTGGCGCCATGGCCGGCGTTAACAAGATCGAGGTCTCGCTGCTGCAGGCCAATGCAAAAGTCGTGTACGATCCCTCCAGGGTAACTGTCCATGATATGATTGCGACCATCGCTAAGGCTGGCGAATTCACTGGTTCCATCTCAGGTGGGTGCTGATCATGCTACGAGGGCGTTGTGTGACATCTCCCCCTTTCAGCTGAGCCTTGCAGGGTTCCTTCGACCTTTGATCTCATCCCAAAGCTCCTTCCTCCCTTGTCAGCCTCCAACTGCTCCCTGACCAGAACCAGTCGTGGGGCGACGCCCTCCCGCTCGGTCGCTTTCAAGACGGCGAGAGATGAGGACGATGAACTGGAGAAGTGCTTCTTGCGCGTGAACGGAATGACCTGCGGTTCTTGCGTCAACAACATAGAACGCGGACTCAGCAGAGTGGAAGGTAATTTCTGCAGCCGAAAAGTCCAAAATGTTAGAAGAGACTTATGCGATGTAGTTTCAGCGAGGTCTTTGGTAAGATCTGATTGAGATTCTTTCTTGCAACAGGAGTGAAGACTGTTTTGGTTTCACTGATGGCGCAGAAAGCGGAGGTTAAGTTTGACCCTGCGTACATCATGCCAGATCAGATAGCGCACACGGTCACTGCGATGGGCTTTGCTTCGTCCGTTCTGGAGAGTGAGGACGCAGGGCAGGGCAGCGTGGAGATGCACGTGAGTCTCGTGTTGAATGTGCTGCTCATGACTGCAATGTTTCGCGTTTAGATCGAAGGCATGACGTGCGCTTCTTGCGTGCATCTCATAGAGTCAAAATTGGTGACCAAGCCAGGCGTGCTGAGTGCCGTGGTTGCCTTGGCAACGTCTAAAGGTCGCTTCACTTTTGACACGGAGGTCACAGGGCCAAGGTCAATCATGGAATTCATTAACGAGCTGGGCTTCACCGCGACATTGACCGATCACGATGATAAAAGCAGTGGCATGCTTGACCACAAGCGCACGATTCAGATGTGAGACCCCCCCCTACCTCCTCCCGAATAGATTGCGTTAATCTGATTCACTTTCTCTCTCACCAGGTGGCGCAACTCCTTCCTCTTTTCGCTTCTCTTTGGCGTCCCTGTGATGCTAGTCATGATGTACTTCATGTTCTCAATGCACATGGCAGACTGTCCAGAGATGACCACCAACGGCACCATGGACATGGCTCAGGGGCATGAGTGCATGGAGGTCTTCATGGTGCTTCCTGGCCTCTCCCTCGAGAACCTCCTCCTCTTCCTGCTCTGCACGCCTTGCCAGGTATCATTCTGCCTTCGTTCGTGTGCATTTCTCTGACTTTGCTCTCAGTTTCTCGGTGGTCGATATTTCTTCTCGCATGCCGTCAAAGCCCTGAAGCATCGTACCACCAACATGGACGTCCTGATCGCTCTCGCCACCTCAATCTCTTACTCTTATTCTGTGCTTGTGTGCGTTGTGGCGATCATTATGATGGAGAAAACTTCCCCTAAGACATTTTTTGAGACACCCCCCATGCTTCTTGTCTTCATTTCTCTTGGCCGATGGATGGAACACATTGCAAAGGTGGGATGTCTGCGGGGGTCCGTCTCATAAAATGCGTTATTCTTATCACCAAGGGCAAAACTTCTGAAGCTTTAGCTAAACTGATGAGTTTACAAGCGACGGATGCGACTCTGGTCGAGATGGATAAGAGTGGAGTCATCTCTCGTGAGTCGAATATTCGAGTGGAGTTGGTTCAGCGAGGAGATATACTGAAGGTGATTTTGCTTGTTATTCACTGGAGCCATTGCTTAATTTATTGTTTAAGGTCGTACCCGGGGAGAAAATTCCGACAGACGGTCGTGTAGTGGAGGGTTCATCGACCTGCGATGAGTCCCTCATCACTGGTGAATCCATGCCGGTTCCAAAGAAGCCAGGAACTGATGTTATTGGTGGATCTCTCAACCAGCACGGCACGCTTTTAGTGCAAGCCACGCATGTCGGCAGCGAAAGTGCTCTCGCACAAATCGTTAAACTCGTCGAGGAAGCTCAAACTTCAAAGGTGACGGCAGTTATTCCGTTCGATGTCTTAAGTGTTTTTGTGCGTTGAATTCTCAGGCTCCGATACAGAAATTGGCGGATACGATTGCCGGCTATTTTGTACCAGCTGTTGTGAGTCTGTCGCTGCTGACTTTGATAGCGTGGGTCATCGTTGGCTATGTTGACCTTGACCTCATTGTTCATGAAATTGAGGTAAGCAGTGCTAAAGGCAATTCTCTTCACACAAGAGCTCTCAAGTCTTGAGCCTAAGTAAAAAATTTCCGAGTTGAATAAGTGCAGCAGAATCAACAAAAAATTCTCACGCTCAAGATTTGTGACGGTGTGAATGAACTTGTGGCAAAATTACTAGAGAATTGTGTGATAATTCTGTATATTTCTTGGAAGCTGTTGCTGCCAGGTAATTCCACTAATTCCACATGGAATGAGACATCAGATGAGGTACCTGCTGCTGCCTCTCTCGTTCAATCTGCATGTAAATAATTGCATTGTGATTTAACCTTCTTCTCTGGCTCAACTGCTTCATAATGATTGTTCTTTTATAGAGTGGGGTCGTTGTTTTAGTCATGTTATGCATTTTAATCTGATTTTCTATTTGGGATTTTGACATTTTCGCATCTCATATACAGTGTAGAGAGGTACTAGTAGTAACTTGATGTTGGGAGAGTTGTTCTGATTCATGCTGAGTCTTGCTGACTTGTTCGCTTCATGATTTAATGAAACATTTTTTTTTGCTTTTTTTTTGTTTATACAAACTGCATTTGACTTAAGCTTGGCCTCTCTACCACACGCACTAATTCATTCTCAAACGTGAACCATTGCCCTGTTCTATTGTGTAACTCTTGGTAATATTCTTCTAAAATTCTCAGTCAAAATATGAATTTTAATGTGACTGGTCAGCAGTCCGAGTATAATTAGCACAGATACCAATAACTTAGTGCTGCTCCTTGGGTTGCACCTTCTCAAGACTGTTCTTCACACAGGAGCGAGGACAGAACAAGCACGAAGCGATCTTTGAGCACGCCTTTAAATTTGGCATCACCGTGCTGTGCATCGCGTGTCCGTGTGCACTTGGCTTAGCCACGCCCACTGCTGTCATGGTGGGCACGGGGGTGGGGGCCACCAACGGCATCCTCATCAAGGGCGGAGAACCCCTCGAAACCATCCACAAGGTGAGTCCCTTCGTGATCCGATTTCTAATTCCCTCATTTGTCACTTGTTCAGATCCGAAGTATTGTTTTTGATAAAACTGGCACCGTTACTCACGGGGTTCCACGTGTGGCTCGTATTTGCATGTTTGTTGAGCCGGCTGTCTGCTCTCTTCAATGGCTGATAGCAATAGCCGGCACAGCTGAGAACAGCAGTGAGCATCCACTCGCTACGGCTATTGTCAACTATGCTAAAAAGGTTGGTTGCAATTCTCTTCCTCTGTTGTTACCAGGGTAAATAGAATAATTAAAGAATTTGCTTATATTCCGGTTGAGTTCAATGACCTTCTTGTTGCAGGCCCTGCAGACTGAGGCCCTGGGTAAAACCGCTGACTTCACTGCTGTGCCCGGCTGTGGCCTCAAGTGCAACGTATCGCAAGTGGAGTACTTGCTCGAAGATAACCATGATCCCAAGTCAGGCAGCGTGAGAAGCCTGCAGGCGATGGTTGATACGATGATCTTGGAGGGCGGGGAATCCATCGCAATGGCTGATGTTGAAGGTTAGAAATTTGGAAATGTATCCATTTTCAGTTTTATCTTCTTTCGCGATTTTCGCAGACCTTCAGCACCAGACGATCAGCGTTGGTTCTCACAGGGTTCTGATGGGCAATCGCGAGTGGATGCAGCGTAACGGCATGCTCGTCACGCCGGAAATTGATTCCAAAATGGAGGAACATGAAGTCCAGGGTCACACTGCCATTTTGTGCGCCATTGATGGTCAGGATTAAGAATCTTATTCTTTGCACAAATATTCTCAAGAATCATTCAACATGCAGGTCGCATCATTGCCATGCTGGCGGTCGCAGACACGGTGAAATCTGAAGCGCATTTAGCTGTTTACACGCTGAAGAAGATGGGGCTCAATGTCATGCTGTTGACTGGGGACAACCGCAGGACGGCGCGTGCCATCGCAAGACAGGTGAGCGCTCGGATCTTGCTTGCAATTGTTTTGATTTTTTTGTTTTTTATAGGTTGGCATTGAGACGGTGTTTGCTGAGGTTTTGCCGTCGCACAAAGTGGCCAAAGTGAAGCAACTGCAGGCACTGGGCAGCGCAGTGGCCATGGTGGGCGATGGGGTCAACGACTCCCCCGCGCTGGCTCAAGCCGACACAGGCATCGCGATCGGCACTGGCACAGACGTGGCTGTGGAGGCTGCGGACGTTGTGCTCATCAGGGTGAGGGCTTTCTTTAATTTTAATTTTGAGGATTTAATTGATTTTAATTCACAGAATGATCTGCTGGATGTCGTGGGGGCGATGAGTCTGTCAAAGAAAACCGTCAACCGAATTCGCATTAATTTTGTCGCCGCTACCATCTACAACATCATAGGCATTCCGATTGCAGCCGGTATGCTGAATATTATATCATCAACTTTTCACTTTCACTTGATAACGTTTCTCTGCAGGATGTTTCATGCCTCTTGGCCTGGAGCTCATGCCCTGGATGGCTTCCGTTGCCATGGCAGCGTCTTCTGTATCAGTGGTCTGTTCCTCATTGTTACTCAAGATGTGGACCAAACCAACTCACGAAACACTCACAACTCAGCAGTATTTTGCCGATTACAAAGCTGAGCAGATATTAGACGGGGCAAATATCCAAGTCTATCGCGGGTTAGGGGACGGAAACTTCCCTGATATCAACGATGGCGCCTCAAAGTCTTCTCTCGCCGGGAGCATCATGGCTAAGTTGAGCTTTGGCAGCAATGGAAGCCTCAAACAAAATGGCGCAGCTGCCAAAAATAGAAATGATGATCGCAATTTGTTAACGAGGAAAGATTCCGAGGATGTGTCTGATTTGGAAACGGTCGATGTTTCATTTCTGTAACTCACAAATGTAACTCAAAAATGTATCTCATTGGGAATGTTGTTGTCTCAGCCTGAGGTGTGTTGTGGTTGTCTGTTTTAGGAACTGTTTTCGAGGCCTTTCAAAATGATCATCAAAATAGCCGTTGTTTGTGATAATACTTAATGAAGTATTTCTAGTTTCTTTTAATTTTTGTATAGTTCTACATGCCAAATGTGGTTTAACCCAGCGTATTTGGTACGTTCCATGTAGAAGATCATGTCTCATTTTACATTAACAATAGGAGTATTATTTTATTATAACATCTGGTTATTGATTTCTAATTGTTTCAATCGTTATTATTATGTTATTAACAACTCAGAAACCTTCGCTCGTGTCGCAAAATCATCATTTTCGTTTTTTGATCATTGTGATTTTGTGATAAAATCTACTTTTTGTTCTTGTTGTCATCAAAAATCTCTGGTGAATAAAATATGAATTGGATGAATTAAAATATCATTTGTCTCTTTGTGCCGTTATAGTCGATAATATAATTAATCTTTTACAACTTTAATTTTAATTTAGTTCACTGGTTGTTCATTGGCTGTGTTGAAAATTAAGTCAAATTCAAACAACGGTAAATTTAGTTCATACGGAAATTAAGGGACGGGCATAAGAAAATACCCGTGTATAATTGCAATTCGATAAGAAAGCCAGTCAGCCAAGTAAAATAATCACTTTGCAACAAATACTAATTTTTGATGTAATGTGTAAAATACATATACTTCTGTTAGTGTCTTACAAGTTTTCCTATCTGGAAATTTAGATTATTATTTATTATAAATGTATATCTCTGATAATTTGTTTGTGTGACATAATACTTGCTGTATCCATATACTAGTATTCATACATATAATTATGTGGATAATCATATCACTCTATTTAAATAATTTGATAATATTCATATTCCTAACATAATCCTACAAATTCGCACTAAAGGAATAAGTGGACCTTGATCGTGAAAAGAAAATATTTAATCCGATTCGTCTTCACTCTTGTTACGTAAAATTTTACCGAAACTTAAAATACCACAAAAGGATTGCTGGACATGTTTTTACGGGACCGTTAGACCTACTTTGGATCAAATGATTTCAATTAAACTTGGCACATACATGCAAATTAATATGAAAATGTGTCTGACAATTAATTGTTTAATTCACTTAATGTTTTCCAGCTTAATTACCCGAAAAGACATAAATTTAGGCCTGTACCAGTGCTCTCTTCTCGGGTTTATTTGACCATTATTTTTATAATGCTTTCATCAAAAGGTGATAAAGGATATGTTTTTCATTGCTTATATTGATGCGCCTTAGAGAAGAATTTCAGAAATATTCGTCTATGATTAATAGTCTTAAATCGATTTTGAATTAGCGCGTAAATCATGAGTCTGTTGACCAAATACCGACCCCTTCTTCACTCAAATTAGCGCCAAAGAAGATCACGCAATCAACTTTCTTGGAAATTCACAGATTGAAATTTTCATTTGAAAGGCTAGCCCATATTCAAACCAAATTTCAAATGCCGATAACTTTTCGAACAATCCTTGTATCACGTACACCTTCGTGTTTTGATGAAAGGGTCACTTTTTTTTTTTTTTTTTTTTTTTTTTTTTTTTTTTTTTTTTTTCGTGGCGTCCGTTTTATGTGGCACATGTAGGCCTACTTAGGACGGCTGTTTGTTATGATTATCTTCTATTGTTATTGTGGGAGCCTGGGAGGTGAGCTGGTGCTTAACTACCCGTAATTGTCGAGCAGTGATAAGAACATGGGAGATTGTATAAAGGTTATGTGTGATAATATATGCGTGAGGTGAATACTGGCGCATGTAATGCACATCCATCAGAATTTATATATGTATTCATACTGATACCCGTATATTACTGTTACAGTACACATGTGCATGCACTAGACCCCGGAGCAGATTGTAATTATAACCAGAATCGGCTGGTGTTGTAAAGACAATCATATAAGTACCATCCAAAATGAAGATCCGAGGCGGTCAACGTGAACGCACGTATTACGTCATGCACACTGAGCGCGCTCGTTTAAAAGAAATTGTACATGTATCATCATTATGTATGATGTAATTATGTATAATTATATGTTATTTTTTGACTAAATGAGGTTTTTATTATTCTTCTTGCAATATTTGAGGCATGCTCTCCAATTAAATGCACGTACCCCTAACTGCTAGCTAGACAAGGAGAGAATAACAATGGAGGGATTAATCTCGTAGTATATTGTACTGGTTACTGGAAGTGAACGAAGTTAATTTACATTTCGATGCTCGTTGCCAAGCCAGCTACAAACACGTGCGTTTATTTACATCTCGCATAAATCTCGTCGATGTCATGTGACCTCGTGGCCAACATGGAAGTCGCGGATTCGTGATGAGAAGAGGACAAAAGTTATTTACAAATGGAAATGCTCGAGCCTGCGTGCCATCATCACAATGCCGTACTTTATTTTCAAATGCAGAAAGTGTAGAAATCTGTTATTCAGCACGGATAACATCGTTCGAAGTCGTGGGGTGAGATTTCAAGGACTTGATCCCAACTTCGCATTGGGGAGAGAAACAGCTGACTTTGATCACACGGTGGCCGGAAGGCTGTTAGGGCCCCAGGCCACTGCTGAATGGTGCCAGCGAAGAATTAAAGAAGAAGGTCTCTTGATTTTTTTATTGATTTCAAGTACCATATAATTCATCAATTGGCAAGTAAATTGAATTATTGATACTCATTTTGATTTCAGATCCTTGCGATGATAGTTTGTGGTTTCTGGACCTCGACTCAAGTCCAGACTGGGTGCTAGCAGCTCTCGAACAGGTAAGTGAAGCTATCACTCATATCCTATCTTTGCAGTTCCTGTTAACACCATCTCAATTTTAGAATTCGTTTCTTCGAGGAAAGCTGACCTGCCCCCGTTGTGAAGGCAGAGTTGGGGGTTTTGACTTCCATAATATTTTGCGCTGTCAATGCAGACACCATATTATTCCAAGTATCCGAGTGTCAAAAAGCCGAGTAGACCTATGTACAGCTACCTTGGCTGCTGGCTCGACTGAGCAAAGCATCAGGAGAGTCCCTCAAAATCGGCGCTTTGTTCAAAACGAAAGATCAGTAGTCGAGGATTCTTCCCATCCGCACGATTCAGATTCACTCAGTTCTTTTGAGTCTGGCTACGAAAGTGGACGCCCTGTTTCGAAGGGTGCGAGTATGGAAACTTCTGCTGTTGCCAACCCTGCTCAGTCTGGTGATCAGCAAGATGAGGGAGCCGAACGCTTGGAAGTTGACGTGAATCAGTTTGCGTCCCTGACAGCTGAAAAGGAGGAGACTGTTGATCCAGTTTCCTGGGATGAGAATCATTTCGATGAGGATGAATTTCCAGTGAGTTAATAAAAGGCTAATCAGTTATTTTTGCATTTAACAGATAAAATTATATTTCCAGGGATATAAAAGTATGCTGGAAGACCCTGATGTGGAGGCCTTGACGTGTTCCGTTTGCCTTGAGCTGTACTATCACCCACACAAATGTGAACCGTGCAAGTGAGATTACGAGGACTCTAACTTAATTTGCACTTTCTATTTGTGAATCTCCTACACAGGCATGTTTACTGTGGCCCATGTTTGAGGCGCCTGAGAGCTAGCACTCCATTCAACACAAAATGCCCTCTCTGCAGAGAAATTATTTGGAAATGTCTCCCTGATGACAGTAGGGGCTTTACGCCATATTGTAGCATTGATCATACATTGTGACATTCAGATCTGGACAGCACAGTGCAGACCACGTTTCCTCAGGAGTACAGAGCGAGAAAGAAAGTGGAGAAGAAGTTGCGCAACAAATTGCCGCCCCTCCCCGGCTGCGCCAGTGGCCCACTGCGCTTCTTCCAGACCTCCGTGCAACGCTACCGCAACAGACGAGCCTCCATGCTGACCATGTGGAGCGGAGCCTGCTTCGTGCTGCTCCTTATGATCTTTGGCTTCACGGTCTTTGCGACCACTGTCGGTTTCTTTCTGTGGTACTTGCTCGAAGTTGCAATGGATATCTTCATTGACGTTTTCATGGAGATGAACAATTTCTTTGATCGCGCATGGCAGGCGTTGATCATCCTCTGCATCGAAGGTCAGGTCCCGGAGCAGGTCAACACCATGCTTGCCGGCTCAGTCCGTCGAATGTTTGCCAGTTTCGGTAAACTCGCAAATCGCACAAAGACATTTCTGAATGACGGAGAGATTTACGAGTACGGAGAAGTTGGCGTGAACATGCGTGACCATGTGGCAAACATGCGCGACCATGTTGCGAACGAGACCAGTCAATTGCTGTCACGCATGGCCCAAGCGAGCGTCGCTAATTACCTCTTGGTTGCTGCCCTGATGACGTACATGGTGTATCGTCTTGCTCGGTACATGCAGCGTCTTCCTGCGTGATCACATTCCCATTCTTTTGGTGTACGTGTCAGTATTTCCCCATTTTATTTTGGATTCTTTTTTGGGTTTCTTGTTCAGGGAGAGGATTATAAATCCTCTATAAGCTCTCTTACTGTAATACGCAGTGTGGATATGTTCGTATTATTTATTTATTATTGAGTATTTTTCACTTAAGTAATTCATCTTCAGATCTATTTTCTCTTCTCTGTATATTTTGCAATCATTTTTATCCTTTTCACAATTCTGCTTTCTGTTGAATCATTTTTGGTGGTTTTGTGAACTCTTTGTTCTTTTATTTGTACCAAGGACTGAAGTGAATTACATCTACTGCTGTTATTCGTCAATTATTTGTACCTTCTTGCCGATGTGCTTCTAGGAATTTGACCAATAAATTATTTGATCCCTCACAATTTTCTGAGTTCTTTATTTTCATGAACTAGTCTTAATACAATAACTGTGTCACCCCCTTGTGGCTTACTGATACATATTGTATTTGCACATAATTATAGATTGAATGAAAGATATTACTGCAATATAGAATACCCTATGCCTAGTAGCCTATTCGTCAGTGGCGATGTCAGATCTGTATATCATAGTCATTCTGTCTATCATTATCAGTATAATTATGCCATTATGCCTAGTAGCCTTTACAATAAATATATATCTACACTGTTGTACAGCTGTCAGGTACGATATCTGTATCGTAGCGTTGACCTATCTTTGGTCTACTGAGGCTCCGGAGCCAGAGAGAATAGTAAATACAATGTACCGGTCCTGTCGCCCTAATTAAGCCAGTGAGTTATTGTTCTCTGCTTGTGCAGTCGACTCATAACGCCTTCTTCCATTTAGGCGGCACCACGTGTCAAGAAGGACCAACTCCGAAATCTCGCTCACTTTGAGCAGTTCATTTGGACGATATCCATATAACAGACGACGTTCACCTTGGAAGCGTTTTCTGGCCGCATTTTGCTTCAGACATCTGTTTTTATCACTGGATTAGGATTTTACATTGATTTTAAAGGTGAGATCTCCGTTTTAGATTACTCAGAAATATTTTAAAAGTTTGAAGCCAACAAGAACATGTTGTGAGCGATAATTGAGGTATTTCGCAAGTTTTCATAATTATGAAGTTCTCATGTCTGGTCATCATTGCCATACGGATGCCATAGCATGTAATGAGGGTAATATTCATTGATTCGTGAGTCTAATAGCAATATCACAGAATCTTGTTATTTGCTAAAACAAATCCGACGTTAGACCGAATATATAGAGGATAACAATTATATAAATGCATGTATGATCATATACTGTGACTGTCTAGTACATGCACTGCTGCATGTGTCATGTTATCAGGTTATGTGACCATGCACATGTAAATAAATTTATTCAGGAAGTCTGAGGTTAGAGTAAAATAAGCTTGCCTATAAGCCTACCACTTAAATTTAAACAGCCAGTTCAATGGTACTAATTATGTTTCTTTAATGTTTATACCTTTTCATAATAACACACTATTCACAGGTTTTAATCACCATACGATGTCCTTGGCTCCGTTGAAATCTCGTCTGCTTTCATGTCTGCCGAGATCCCTCTCCACCAGATCCCGCCGTGTGACTGAGAGTTTCATGAAGAGACAACTTCACATTCTGTCTCCAGTGCAACTTCTCAATAATTCTGCATTATTCAAGGGTCATAGGGTTAAGCTCACTGTCAACAATGTTTGCTTGACTTCAAGCAACCCTCCAATTCTTGAAGGTGAATGTGACAAGTACCAAGGCATGCACATTGATCTGGCAGATGGTGTGCATGAGGATTTCTCTGTAGAGAAATTTGACTTGATCCTTGGAGGTGATTTAAATTAATACATATCAAGTATTTATTAAGAATAAATAAGTAACTTGCTATTTTTTTTCTCTCCTGCATGTATTGAAATTTTTTTCATCCAGATTCGTTATGCAGGTGGAAGAAGGAGGGGTTCGCCTCCGTGTGGATCCGCTTCACGCTGCAGCAAGGAGCGCTGATCTCTGTTGCCGCCAACCACGGTTTTGTTTACCATCATGCTGAGAACAAACATGCGGTGATGTGCCAGTGGTTGGATATGGACTCCCCTTCACGTCTGCCACAGTTTGCTACGCATCAAGTCGGAGTGGCAGGTCTGACTGCGTAGAATGAAGTTTTGTCCATGCATTGAACTCGGTTCACAGGTTGCGTGGTAGATCATGAATCCAAGAGCGTACTGGTCATCCGGGATAAGCATAAGCGGGTAAGATTGCAGCATCCCTCTTGCAGTTGGCTATCAATTTTTAGTGTGTTTGCTAGTATTCACTGTGGAAGTTCCCTGGTGGGCTTGCCGAACTGGGTGAGGACCTCAGTGAGTGGGATTCCCAATATCGTGAAAAGCGCATTGCAACTGATAATTCCAGATCAAACTGCTGTGAGGGAGATTTACGAGGAGACTGGGGTCAAATCTGGTTGGTTGATCAGTCGTGATTTAAATTCTCAAGTTGAAGTTGTGAAATATTTTCTTTCAGAATTCCATGGGATTCTTGCGTTTCGTCAGCAGCATGATCAGCCCAGTGCCTACGGTCGCTCGGATTTGTATTTCGTGTGCTACATGACTCCGTTGACTTTTGACCTGAAGCCTTGTTTGCGTGAGATTGAGGCGTGTATGTGGATGGACTTGGAAGAACTGGAGAGCCACCCTCAGACCTCGGCTATTACTCGTAGGATTGTGAAACTTGTGAAAAAAGGACTCGGTGAAGGATTCAATGACGTAACTTTTGTTGGTCAAGAATTCCAGTCAATTTACAAAGACTTGAAATACGTCATGTATCACCGTGGAATTGTGGATGACGGCCCCTTGCCTTATGTCCACAGTATCCTGGAAGCCCGTCGCAAGAAAACCACCGGTTAGGTGATTTTCCTACGTCTACATTCCTGGGTAATGTAAAACCGGTCACTTTCCTTACTCGATATATTAGGCAATGTTCTATTTTAATATTAATTATGCAATATTCATATATATATATTATACTACCTATGCATAACTTTTTAAACTTTTTCAGTGCCAAAATGATGCAATGTACAATGTTTTTATCCTGTTTCATATTATACACTCCTTGAAATAAAATATAAACGGTTTTTACCCACACTTCCATTGTACAATGTCCAATCTCTTGAACGTGAACATGTTTTGACGTAGTGATATAAGTGTAAAACGTGCATATTTTATGCGCAGTCCTTAGTGCATGTTGAGGCCATTGAACTCTCAATTCCTTTTTATCATAGCATGTTCAGTGCATATGCACCATTAACTATTGCAGTTGGACATTGTTAATCCAGGGTCCTTTATAGCCTGGATGTGATTAGTTATTACCCTGTTTTGAGCATGTTACCTGTGTACGTCAATGAAAACCTAAAAGGTCAGATTAATAATTATATATTCATTTTTTGTATAAAAAAAAAGATCTTAATGAATGCATAAGCCTGTAAGAAAATGTTTTAATGTCTATTTTCAGACCATAATAAGGTCTTGACTGTTGACATTATCTCAACTCAAGCACAATTCAAGCACTGATTGTTCTTTGTTCTTTTAACAGATCGGATTTGGCCTACTGAGAAAGTTCGTGCACTTTCAGTCTTGCATGCACGTACTTCACACGTGCTTCTATAAACAAATGGCCTTGTTCAGACTTGCGAAGAGAACCGTTTATTTCCTCCGCCCTGAGGGGAGGTACGTTATGTTTTTATGCCCATTTGTAACAGTCTTGTCAGTGCGTTCACCCATCACCTGTCATCCTTGATATCCTTGGCTAAACTAGTGCCATTCACTGAAATTAGCAAAATGTGTATAATAGATTTTGTGCAGTTCTCCTCTTTATTCAGCACCCTTTTTCTACGCAAGCAGCATATTACTTTGATTGTTTTTAATAATTTAAATTCGGAATAAGGAGAAACTGAGATGCTGGCCTCACCATATCGCTTGAGGGAGTCAGCAATCCCGTTATGAAGCGTTGAGATCTCAATCCCGGTGTCTTGAGTCCATTATGAACAGTACGTTATGACTGGAACGTGGACCCTAAGTTCGGAAAGCACTCTTCGTCGTTGATCTTGCGAAATTGCGTTTAAACATCTCTTAATTAGATATGAATGGCAGTGCCACACTCAAGGCACATGTAGACACCATGGGGAAATCCTTCCGTGCATCACTTTAGTTATTGAAAATGACACGTGACCGTGTCTTAATTAAAGCCGAGAGGCGAGGTGTCCCTGCTTCCGATGAGGAACCCAAGGAGGTCTCCCATCCTTGTTGGGTGTTCATCTGCAATATATTAAATTCATTGTAAAAGATGAATAGGCCTTGGCAGAATCTGAAAAAGCCATTGGAATTATATAAAGCCAGGGTGCGGGAATAAAATTCATTCATGTCAATCAGATTATAAGCAGATATATTATATGTGAGTGATGTGACGAATAGATGGATATATCACTGGCTTCAGGAGAACCTCTTCTTTCCAAATGTTTATATGAAGGCATCAGCCAATGATTATGATCTGAAAATCATTGGGCATTTGTCACTCTTCGTGTCTAGCTGGAATGATTGGAATATATCAATATGACATTCATATTGAAAATATAGTTTACTACTTTACATGTGTACACGCAGACATAATATATTAATCAGGAAAGAGAAAGTAAACCTTTCTCTGCACGGCTTCTCAGAAATGAGACATGACGAAGAGACCATGCATGACGAGACATTCCAAGAAAACATACCGCGACTGAATTATTCCTGGAGATACTAGTACACTAGTTCAAGAGAATTCGTATTTGAAGGTACTGTTAGATACACTACAGTCTTTTCATGGGACAAAAACGAATAGGTGTCGTAGCACAAAACACGAAGATGCCCACTGTTTTGATTTCCACGGAAAGCGTGCGAAGCAAGCGAACAGCGCTTGCATACATCATATTTTACTAACTAGCACTTTACCAGTGGGTCGAATGTATAACCAGTTTATACCCACTGTTCGATCATTTATATGAATATATTTTTAACAAATTGCGAGATTGCTATCTCACTTCAGTCAGTTTAATTCGATTAATAACTTGAAAGTCGATCAATGCGCCTCGAAGCGGTTGATCCGAGCAATTCGTTTTTATTCCTGATCACTAGAGCTGATATATCCAACGATTATAGATTCATTACAGGGTTGAAAGAAAAGTTATCGCGGCTATAATTAATGTAATCATGTAACCATTTATCAAATTAAATAATGGAACGAAATTTAAATTAACCAAGTTACAATTGTTTTAAATCCTATTTATAAATCTTCACAGCAATGCTTCTCGGAAGGAAAACAGCAACGGGAGGTAATGTGGAAAAACAACGATCTTTCGGAAGGTAAAAATACAAGTGTCATGGACATAGCACAAAATTTTGCGCTATTTGTATTTTTCTTCAGACATCTTTTATCGAGATTTTCACGTTCAGCAATTCAGTGTAAATTGTTACGATAATTAAACATAAAATAAATAACATCACTGGAAAGCTAAGGCCATCCCCAATAAATTGGTATGAGTTAGACGTTTGTGCGGGAAGCAGTTGCCGAGATATGAAGAAAAACGTCACAACGTAACGCATGCGTAATTTCCACGCCAGTCGTGAATAGAATGATGACGTCAGATGCAGAACTTACCCCTGTGATGTTTTTGGCGGGAAAAACTTACTTCGCGGGGGGTCTTCTCTTGTAAAATCGCTGCACGGCGCTAAATTTATCGATTTTTGACAATTCAAAGACTGAACATATATTTATAATATTGATACATATGGTACCAGGAATCCAAAACTGCATTTCACACCCTGACGCGTCCATATGGCCCTTGAAAGGTTGGCTAGAAGTGAAAGCATTTTATTAATATAAGATCGAAGGACACATAGTGAAACATCATATAGTTGAAAAATACAATAATATTGTAGTACTAAAGATATGTAGTATGACGTATATATTGTGAAAATAGGGATTTATGATGTAGAGAAAGTGATTTTATGAAACAGATGGATCATGGCTAGGTGAGATAAATGTATGTGGTGAACATATCACGGCTATGTGATACCAAGGTAACAAGAACGATTATGAAAATATATAATATATATGAAAAAAAAAAAGCCACCAGGCTAGAACACGCAAACAACAACACCCATCAATCAGTGATGTACTGGAATGCTGTCGGTACGTAATTTTGCCCGAAATCTGCACTTTGTATGGATCCGCATTTTAGTCACAATCCGTATTTTACCATGACGCCCTCCGCGTTCAGTAAATAGCAAATGTTTTATGTGAAACGTTTTGATTAAATGGTTGCATGATTAGGTATAAAATTCAAATGCTTTTAAGCGGTTCTTACGATCAATGTTTGCCAGATTTTGAACACAAATACTGAATGGCCTAAATAACATAACATCACATTAGGTGGAAGACGATAACATTGTGAGTTTGTGACCTAACGACATGTGTAACAGAGAAACCGTGATCGTGTCCTGTATTAAGAGTGATTTTGATGAAAACCGGATGTTATCAAAAAGATCAATCTGCCGTGACAAGGATACGAACCTGGGGTATTGCGGCCACAATACAATCACGGCTACAGGGCTGGCTGGTAAGTTCATGTGCAACTCTTGAGGAAGAGTATATGTAGCTAAATGCCCCAGTCTGTGTATCTTTCTTTTTTTTCATAACCAAGTTATGCAATGTACTGCAAAGTTTCTTTTTATCACACATGATTTTGATGTGAAGTACATTGAGCTTTTCTTACCATGCTAACAACTTTTAAGTATAGCAATCGAATCAAAAGCTGCGCAGGTGTTGCAACAAAGTTTGACCTAATGCCAAATTTTACATATCCTATGCTTATGCAAAGCAATTGAGACAATCCATGCTCCCCACAGAGGACAAACTAAACATTTGCATGCTGATGCTTGCCTGATTAGCAATTGTGAGCAAATTGCCTTGGAAAGTAGCGGTCATGACAACAACATCCACAAGAAAATGATTATGATATCTGTGATTGCTACATTCACAATTAATGAGCGAGGCCAAATCCATTGTATTCGATGGAGATTTCTTTGCAACTCGGCTTTTGTCCTCTTATCATGTTTCAACAGCATTTTGGTTACTGTCTTTGACAGAGTAGGCCTATCAGCTGACTCCGTGGTGCAACGGTAGCGCGTCTGACTCCAGATCAGAAGGTTGCGTGTTCAAATCACGTCGGGGTCAAATTTTTACACTTTTGCCGAAAACAAGGTGAATATTTTCAAGTAGCCATAACGGTTAGACATTATTATTGTTGCAGCAAAGATGTATTAATAGGTCGAAGAAGTAGAATGAGTGGAATTCTAAAATGAAAAAAAAAGAAAAAAAAGAAAAGAAATGCACAAGCAGTAAAATGTGCCCACAAGCCATGCGGCTGAATCTGCCGTGACCAGGATTCGAACCTGGGTTATTGCGGCCACAACGCAATGTACTA
Source organism: Capitella teleta (assembly GCA_000328365.1). NCBI lineage: Eukaryota > Metazoa > Annelida > Polychaeta > Capitellidae > Capitella > Capitella teleta. The sequence goes on from KB302448.1 coordinate 144,203, forward strand.
ACCACTATACGATCACGGCTAACAGACTGGCTCATAGAATTGTTGAGCCAAGTGTATGTTAATGCCTAGCTACACCTGTTGCAACAAATTTGAGCCTAATACCACATTTTACATATCCTATGCTTATACAAAGCAAGACAACCCATGCTCCCAACAGAATACAAACTAAACATTTGCATCCTTATGCTTGTCTGATCAGCAATTGTGAGGAAATTGTGGACATGAGAATGATACGGGAACACACGTTCTGTCATTCAAGCATGCAGTGAGCTAATGTGGCATTATGCTGTTTTCCACGTGCATCAATGCAGCAGTATGTGGAGATTCAGAATTTCATTCATAATGGTAATGAGTATACATTTATACAATGACCAAAATCAGGCAAATAATAATACTTATTAAATAAAAAAATATATAATTTTGTTATTCTTTTTTTCTCTCTATCTCTTAATGTTTTATTCTCTTTTATTTTATTATTTTACCAAATATATTGTTATTGTTGTAGATGGGCCACCCACCTGTACAGGCTATCGCCTTTTAGGGTGTGCCGGTAATTTTAATGTTTTGTATATAACTATCATTTTGAATGTTCCTTGCCAAATAAACAATCAATCAATCTATCAATAAATGTATGTCTGTTTAATACACTCATACAAGACACTTCATACGTTAGGTCTAGCATTGCAATTATTGAATTAAATAGCTCCAATAATCTGAAAGTTTCTGCCAAGCATAATCCACGAATGTTGATCTCAGAGGATTGATGAATTCAAGAGGATTTGGCTTGTAATTTGGACGTGCTCCTATTAGACTCCGTTCATGGTTTAGCTTAGCTTCTTCAATGCATTTGACGATGCTGGCATAGGGTTCAATGTTCGTGTCCAGTGGAGTTTCCTCCCTGGGATCTCTCGCTACATCAAAAAGAAGAGGGTTGGGAAGAAGAATGGGTCCGTCAAACACTGCAGCCCCGATGCTAGCCCAACTATCAGTTCCTGGTTCCCATTGTGGCCAAACGTAGTGCAATTTGAAGACGGCTCCACTCTCTTCTGGCATGTACCTAATGGCCGATAGCTTATCTCCGGTGTAGTGGAAGATGAAATCATGAGGTGTCCGCGTTTCATCGCCAGTCAGCAGAGGCAGGATATCTTTGCCGTCGATGGAGCGGACAGTGGACATGCGACCTCCAACGATGGAGGCAAGTGTCGGCATCAAGTCTAGTTGACTCGTCGGTTCCGATACCAATGTCCTTCTGGGTAATTTCGCTGGCCATTGAACACAAGTGGGAACTCTGATTCCCCCTTCCTGACTGCCGTCTCCCTTGTTGCCTCTGAACAATCCATTCCACCCGCCAACCAATCTTCCCTCTTCATCGTGTTCAAGTTTATCTCCTCCGTGATCAGAGCTGAAGTAGAACAATGTGTTGTCAAGTATCTGCAGCTGTTTGAGTGTGTCCATGATCTGGCCTACTGCCCAGTCTGTTTCCTCTACTGCATCACCGTATGGACCATGCTGGCTGGCGCCTTTGAATGGAGGCTGAGGGTGCATGTATGTGTGAACATGCAGCCATGACATGAACAGGAAGACCGGCTTCTCGGCAGCGTGCTGGGATTTGATGAAATTCTGGCCTTCTTCTATTAATCTCTGTGTGATGCTCGTCAGGTTCAAGGGCATTTCAACGATTCTATCATTGCGAATCAAAGCCGAGTTCCAAATACCATAAGTCTTGAATGCAAACAAAAAATTCCCAATCAATATTAAAGACATTATGGTCATCGTGACGCCAATTTTCTTGTTGATCAATCTTGAAAGAATCAGCGATGTTGAAAGGCAAATGGCGGAAAGTTTATACAGCTTCCCAGTGAAACCTATGTCCACCATTATCTCTTGTTTTCCACCAAAATCTTTGACGTTCGAGAGAGGCAAGCCGAAAAAGTAGTCAAAGCCTCGTTTAAGTGGACTGTAGTACTGATCCAGTAGTTGTCGATTCCAACCGAGGTGCCATTTACCTATGAGAGCGGTGGCGTAGCCTTTCTCTTGGAGCATTTGTGGAAGTGTATGTTCCGATGTTGGGAGTCCTTGTGGCGACATCAATGATGTAATTACGGAAGACATTCCCGTTCGGATAGCATACCTGCTCGTCATCAGTGCTGCCCTGCTAGGTGTGCACAGCGATGCTGCAGCCAAATCATGATCCAACTTCACACCATTCTCGCAAATGGAATCGACGTGTGGCGTACGCAGCGTGTCGTTCCCGAAAGCCCCAATGTCCCCTATGCCCAGGTCATCCACGAGAAAGATCACAATGTTCGGCTTCTCCGAGGCCAGAACTCCAGCACAGAGACACAATGCGCACAGCTGACACAGCAGTCTATCCATCTTTGATATTGGGTTCGAGAAGCAGGCTGCTATATGTGCTTTATCGCCTTATCGGGCCATGTTATTTTATACTCGGTGATTTTACTCAATCAGCTACAAGGACGCAGATTTGTAAAGGCCCATTTAAAATGCGTATACTCATTTTCAAGGCTTTCACGCACCGCCGCCCGTTGACTTCATTCCACTTGATATTTTTGATAGGCGATTTGCTATCAAAGGTTTTTATCAAACGTAATCCATGCTATACCCGACGGTATGCGATGGATTCCGAGCTCAAATGATCATCGAGGATTCAGGATGATCGCATCTTGTGGAACTAACGCCACGCAGAAACTAATTAGTGCACGCACAGGAATTATTCATAGGTGCAATGGTCCTGTGCAATGAAAACAAGTGCATTCGAATTATATACTAATTTTATGTGCAGGCACTCCTGAAAATAATCTCGAATTTTGCAATACTTTTTATTTTTGCGCAATAAGCTGTAATGTATTGATTTGATTTGTCTCATATGTTGTCGATTACATATTAAAGGAGTCTCAACAGAATGCCGAGAAATCGATGATATTGGAATGAATATAAAACGATTCAAAAGTCATTAGATGCTGTGATCAAAGATAGATGTCATAATATGATGCATGTATCAGTGATGTAATTTTTAATAGTAAGTCGTAAGAGTATTTTTAAAGTCGTTTCGCTAACTGCACATTTTTATTATTACGCTGCCTCTTAGGATTTCATTGGGCACCAATAGTCGCAAAAATCAGTTACGATCGCCTTCCAAAGTACATTGGTACACATGGTCCTATGCAGCATTCAAACTACTTGCCCATCTTTATCTCCTTATAGACTTCGGAGCAGCCACCGTCTCACTGCAGTTTTTTTTTTTTTTTTTTTTTTTTTTTTTTTTTTGAAACCATTTTTAAGTAGAACCCCAAATCATGATGTAATATTTTGAACTATATACTAATTACATTTGAATGCTTGAAGTCGAAGTGGTCGGGGGCCGAAATAACTTGAGGCCGGAGTGGTTCTGGCTGAATTGACCATGCAGTCAACATTGACAGCTGACTGTACTAGTATTTCTAATTGTTTATATTGTTTGTGATCACACAAAACAAACAGTATGACTGCTCACAGCTGTTTGCTCCGCAAGCATTGTTTTAATGTCTCATAATAAAAAAAAGATATTGCTCAATTTACTCTAATTTAAGGTACACTGGAAATTTGAAATAAAATTCATTGCAATTCCAATTATGTGAACACAAATAAATGAGTTGCACAGTGATTTTAGATAAAGCCTTATTGAGATTCCACTGGTAGATGTACATGAAAAGCAATATAGATTAAAATTTAATCAAAGGTAAAATGTAGTCAATAATCTTATTACAAATCGAAACATAAGCATATATGGTAAAAACATTGCCTTTAATATTCCCTATTGACTATAAATATACATTATGTTCTTTTTATTTTGTATTTCTTTTGAAATGTACATAATTATTATTCATTTTCTTTCAGATTTCATTATCAAAATTTTTGTTATGCTATCTTTATTTTTTTTTCTCTTGAACCACAAATTCACCTCTGTCATGAACCAATAAATATATTTGGGTGTGCAAATATGGAAAAATATACGTGTAATTGTGACGTACACAACACGTACAGATACGGTAATATCGCTGACATGTAGCTCATAACACTTGGAACTCTTTAGCTTTTATGTTTGAGTGCCTTCGAATGGAAATAGTATGATGTTGATTGCTAAATATTGCACCACGATGAGGGGTTTAACTTAAATTTGTTTCTCAATTTTCGGTGGTGGTGGCTCTGAAGTAAAGAAAGAAAAGGGTGAGGAGTTTGAACAAAGGCCAATGTGTTCAATTGTTGATGTTATCTCAGCTACTAGATCATCTGTGCCTTTTTGATTCTGATTTCCCAGCAAGTGCAGGGCTTGGCGTGGAAGAGCTGCCTTGCCAAAGGATGTGTCCATGCTTCTCTGAAAGTGCATTGGCTCGCCCTGTGTTGTGGAATGTGCAACGGTCAGGGGAGCTGTTGGCCCCGCCCCCTCATTATTATGCGCAAGTTTGTAGAGGTGTGGTCACCGCGCGACCGCGCTTGTACTGAAATAAATTTATTTGTGTTGTAGAATCCGAGAAGCTCTGACGCCTTTGTTTTTCCCGGAACTTTTATATGAGTGTGGTTGAACTCCCCTGTTTGTTTCCGCCACACCCTGTCCTGACTACGCCACTGGCCCTACCAACAGTGCCGGAATACGTTTCTACCGTTATTATTCTTATTCCAACCGACAGAGGCATATGTTTTTTTTTTTTTTTTTTGTTAATGATAAATGATTCGCATAATAAAGCGCCCTTTGTCTTTTTGTTCATTTAGTTACCCAGGCAACCAAGTGTTGCTTGTGCATGCTCACACAGGAAGTATATTTTGGGGAAGATCTACATCAGGTAACTTTCAAAATCATCCCAGATGAGTGACTAAAATAAGATCCAATGCTTTACAAACAACGCATGATTAAATCAGATGATTGAACTGGCAACAAATCTGGGGGTAAATTTGGCTTCCGAATATGAAAAAGGAGATTAGTTTGACCCTCAAAATAAATAGAGTGAGTAAACGAGGTAAGCCGCATCCTCTGTAAAGGATAAAGGTATTCATTTCGCAAAAGGGTAAAATCTTGTATACAAATGGTATTGATTTGTTATTGTGTGGGATTATGAAGTGTGTTTCCAATCGAGTGATGGGTGAATGAATATATTTTTATACGGGGGCTGTAATCATATAATTATATTTGGTATCTATGATTAAAGGAACTCGTTACGCCACAACTCCAATATTACCAAGTGGAATTTAACCACTTGGTTGGTAAATATTTTGAATCCAATCGCCATGAAGCATTCATGAGATTGTAAAGGAGACGCCGATGTAGGATCATTGATGAAAGTAATATAGTTTATATCGACATATGAATCAATCCAGATGTACTAGATACTAGATACTAGTAGTATTGCACAGCAGCGTTTCCTTCTTACATGGTGTAGTCACGTGGCTATTATAGGCTCAAGAGAGATTAGACTGCCCCGGATTATCGCCTATAAAATGCTACTATTTGCTTCTATAACTCTTCATTTAATCAGCTTGGATTTCACTTAGTTGAAATAATTACACGAACCGTCAGATTCATTTTTAACGAGGTAAGTTATTGGCTTTTGTCTGAAATCGGTAGATTGTGTGATGTTACGAAACACAATGACCTCTCCGCACTAACTGGCTATTGTAGGCAAGCATGTTGAGGAGCAGCAACATAGAGGCGCATAGGTGAACGCATTCCTATACCTAAGAATTATTTCCTAATTATTTTTATTCAAACACGTACTATTTATAATTTTAGTTATTTCATATCATCGCACATGCTGAGGACAACTCCAGCTTATTATTGATAAACTACAATTATTATTATTATTATTAATAAACCAACGTTTTTCTCCTGTGTTAGGCGTACGTGGTATTTTCTTGATTATACACGATAATTATAAATATAAATGAAGAAAATTCTGAAATTTGACCAATATCGAAATACGAAATTGGCAATATTATGGCACAAGCTGAAGGAATAGTGTCCCACATTCTCAGAAGTGAATAAATTAAAACTAATTCATATCGATTTCATGGATAATTTATTGTGCTGTAAGCAAGTAAACTGCGGAAATGCTCTTATTGGTAAAGTTGGTCTTTATTCAATACGCCTTGAAGCGCTTGTGAGGTAGATTGCTGGATTAAGACTTGAAAAGCAGTCTTTAATGTTCGGAAAACATATTGGGTAAACTTCCTTCACACTTCAACGCCGTGGGTTAGAAGAGAAACACTATTAATATGTGTGAGGACAGGTAACGACCTTTTGATTTCCATGAAAAGACATTTAAACCTGCCTTTTATTGGCCCTAAGAGAATCATTATTCTGTTCCAATTGATCATAATCAATAATAATTGATTGATTATTTCACAGACCCGTATTGATTCATATCAAAACAAAAAAAAATCCCAATTCAGGTTCAACGAGAGCGGACAGACAGTTTAATGTCGATTCACTACACCACTCTCCTCCCAGTTGCATCATGAGTTGGGATGGCATCACCAGTTCGTTCATTCAGAAGACTCCCTCGGGCTGCAAGACCGTCTCCCACAGGGAACGCCGACCACTGAGTGCTCCACTGAGAGCATTCAAACCGGATATATTGAGCTTGCATCTGGCATCGAAACACAGAGTCGGATGTGACAGCAAGGGAACGAGACCAAAAGGACCGAAATTGAGAAGACGAAGGGTGAGGTCAGCCGCCGCAAGCACGGTGATAACAGCACAAGACAACACAAGACAAAACATGGTCAGCACAATAGAATCCGATGGCACATGGGCGGATATGTACAAACTGCAAGATTTGGACGAAGGTTAGCTGGAAAAATCCAAGTTTGGGCACTAAGCACGGTGTTTTGCCTTCCTCTATCAAAATTGTACCAATTATTACTTCTCAGAAGAAGAAGAAAATGTGAAGGTAGAGCCTCCAGGTAACAACAGTCAGCGTCTCTACGTGAATGCATGCAGGAAATACGGAGAAGTACCATCCAAGGCATTTTATAGGGGACTTACCGAGAAGGAGATTGCCCTACGAGGGAATGGTCTCTCCCTTACAGGGATCAAGGCCTGTGCTGTTGCCCTTTTGGTATTGTGATCACCATACCTTTCATTGAGTTCATTACATTGGAAACGTACTCTCCAGGATAACGAATCGGTTGAGAAAGTTGATTTCAGCGACAATACTCTTCAGGTCCCAGGAGCTCGATGTGTAGCAGAGATGCTGAGAGAAAACGAGTTCATCACCGACCTGGTCGGTGCTGTCAATTCCGCCACTTGATAGTCGATTGCATACACTTTTTACAGAACATCTCAGACAATAAACTCATGACCGGTGGAGTCACAGTCATCGCAGATCTGATGAAAGCCAACAATTACATCCGGAAGCTGGATCTGTCAGGTACGATTACCCAATCTGAATATTGAAATTTCACGGAACACATCCACAGGCAATGGTCTCGGAGAGCAAGACGGCGAGATGATTGCAAATATTCTCAGGGTAAGGTGATATAATTATATACACTGTGATGCACACTGACTAGACTGATAGACTTATCAACTGTATATCTTCTTGAAATACACATGAAACTTTTGTTTTGTCTATCGACAGGAAAACTTCCACCTTAGGGAACTCAACCTGAGTCACAACTGTTTTCGAGTCGAGGGTGGAAGAGCTATTGGGCGCGCTCTTGGTATGTATCTCTAATTTGAAAATACAAAATCTGAATTTGATTTCATATTTGAAGGTTACAATGAATACCTGGAGATTTTAGATTTGAGCTGGAATCACCTGAGGCAGGGAGGGGCAACAGAAATCGCAAATGGATTATCAGTGAGTGTGCTCACCGTTGTGAGGTCTGTCTATTTCACATAACTATAAATACCATTCAAGCAAAACATAGGATTGAAACAGCTTCGCCTCGGTTGGAATGGTTTTCATCTCGAAGGTTCCAAGGTTATGATGCGAGCTCTTCAGACGAACGCCACGTTGGGAGAATTAGATTTGACATCAAATCGAATCGATATGGACTGTCTGGATTATATTCTCAGAGGATTGCAGAAAAATGAACAATTAAAAATTCTGAAGGTTTGATTTACAAGTTTCTCTAGTAAGTATGACATTCGTTGATGTTATGCAGTTGTCTTCGAATCCGATTACCATGGAAGGAGCAGTTGCCATCGTTACCGCTATGCAGAAGTCGCCTGCTTCTGGCTTGAAAACAATCGACATTTCTGTGAGTTTAAATATTCATATTCAGTCGGTCATCTTTGTCCTGCATTGGACTGCACGTAAGAACCTAATTGTCTGATGTTCCCTTGCAGTCACAAGCAGTCAACGCCGATTTCTCAGCAGCATATGACAAACTGCTTGAAACGCGATCGTTGTGCGTGAAGCACGGCGCAGTGATTCGACCAGATTTGGCGTCAACCAAAATAAACAAGGACGATCCGTTCATCTACGAAGATCCGATGATGGTGATGATGGAGTACATGCGGCTGAAGAACTTCCGCTTGCTTGATTTGTTCAGAACAATGGACGCCGATGGCAGTGGCTCTCTGAGCAAGGAAGAAGTTCGCGTTGCAATGCAGGTATGCGGTGTTATTTAGGGTGAACAATGGACTAATATTGAGGCAAAATGCGGTGCAGAAGAGAGAAATGATGAAATGTGTACACCGGTGTTCTATATTGCAGGTGGCCGCAGTGCCTTTATCGCCAGAAGCATTGGACAAGCTGATCGCTATGCTGGACAAAGATGGCGATGGGGAGGTCGATTTCTCGTGAGCTGGACTTCTTTTTCATGCCGTCAATTAATCCATTGACATTTCCAGAGAATTAATTGCCGGTCAGAAGGAACACCGTCGAAAAGTGAGCGCTATGAAGACGGCTTACAAGAAAGAAAAAGAAGTAGCATTTGGGGATACTGAGCTAGGGCGCATCAGCGCTAAGCTTCAGACCATAATGGCACTCAGACAATTGCAAAAGAAACAACAACTTAAACAGAAGAGGTTCGCTAATCCGTTGATACATGTTGACGACGAAGCTGCGGCGGATGATCAAAGTATATACAAGGAAAATTTGGCAGCTGTTGCGGCTGGACTTTTGCCCAACATCAGCGGACGTCATCGCAGTAGTGTTAGACGAACCTCGAACTTTAATGTGCCGAAGATTTGATTTTGTGGTAATTGCGCAATACTGGTTAATGTGGGCAGGTGGTAATTGCGCAATACTGGTTAATGTGGGCAGGTGGTAATTGCGCAATACTGGTTAATGTGGGCAGGTGAAAATTGCGCAATACTGGTTAATGTGGGCAGGTGGTAATTGCGCAATACTGGTTAATGTGGGCAGGTGAAAATTGCGCGACGCATCTTTGGGCGAGCTCTGTCAGAAAGAAATCAATATCGTTGTCTTTTTGTTGTTTTAATGTTCTCTCTCGCAAAATATCTGGGGCCGATTCCAGAAAGGTTCATTAAAGCGTTGGCACTGGGGCCCCGAAGCACACTTAACCCATTCGAGAAAGAAACTTATAAGCGCTCTGGGATAACTAATAAAAATCACTAAGTGTGGCAGAGATGTATAGATTGCTTTGCTCAGCATTGAGAGTTAAGTCGTTTTCTGGAATCGACCCAGATTTCAAAATTGAAGAACAACAAAGTTTACAAAGATATTAAAAAATTGCAATCATTTGGGAACTAAACACACAGTGAATTACTCATAATTATAATATTAAATTTTATGGTCTATTATATTGTATGGTCTTTTATGGTCTAAGAGAGTGATCAGGATCAAGAAAGGTGCCAAGAATTACACCACATTTTGGCAAGGTATTCATTTCATAATTTAGATTGTTATGTCAATTGCCAAGTATAAAGTTAACATTTTGACATAGACTTGATCAACAAATAGGTCACAGCACTGACCTAAATATACTGAATTGCATCAAAACAAGCTTTAACGTTAAAACTTTTTGGATTGCATGCGAGAAGAAAATATAAGAAATAAGAGAAGAAATGGAAATAACAATCTTCATCTGAACGATGACATTAAACACAGTTGCACATGCATTAAACATCATTTAATGCGCACGAAGTTGATAAATAACATAAATTTGTAAATAATATAATTATGATATATACATCATTATGCATAAAAAGAAGCCTGTCAATCTAAATAGTTGGATAATCCAAAAAAGACAAGAGCATCCGGTCAATGCAGTTGACGAAATTTATTACAATGATTAAATGCAGATCGAATTCAAGAATTGTGAACTATATAACCATGTGAGAATCCTGAATCCATGTCTCTAGAAATTGTTCTATTAAAACACTAACATGAGCACTCCTTTTTGGTACCCGTCTCGTTAAAATGCAACCTCGGTGGTAAATTCAGTAAAATCTGTGGTAGTTTCGTTGCCATAGTTACCGTCGTCAATATGGGGTGCGGGGAAGACGATTCGGCACAATATACCAGCAGCCAAAAATGCTAACACCGCAAACCCTTGGAGCAAACGACGAATAATCATTTTGCGTTTACTTCCGGGTGAAATGGCGGATGTGGACTCGCCAAGTTTTGCTTTTCTGGAGTTCCCAAGAAGAGCTGAAATATAATAACTCCAGTTGAGTTGGAAGCAGAGTTGAATTGTGCAGGCATTGCTTATGATATTCTGATTGGGATATAATACGCATTGTGAATGTCTCGCTATGTGGGAATCGTTTTGAGTTCAGCTGAATTTCAGTTGGAATCGTTGGAGGTTGAGCAAATAATTAGATGCGCTTAGGACTCACGATGTTTTTCTGGGTCAGTCGCGGGAGGTCGCACTCCGTAAATGTCATCAACAGACACAACGGAATCGCATCTCGCCTTTCCAATGCTGACAGACCTTGACAGTGATCTCACGAGCGTCTTCTCTGTGTCTGGTGTATGTTGGACTCGCTCTACTGCCTGTGGGTATAAGGCATAAGAATGAAGCGCGGCATATAGTATTAGTTAGGAGACTTATGGGTTCCGAGAGGGCATGTGCCCACGAAGGGTTTATCCTACTTGTATCAATAGTTTATGTAGGCTTTCAATTCAATTCAAAGAAGTTTATTGGCATCATAATGGGAAGATACTAATTATCAAATTGATTTGCAGAATTAAATATAAATTGGCCGAAAAAGGGCAGACCCCAGATGTATGGGCCCTCATGTATGTATATTGTGCAATTACAATTGTATGTAGTTGAAATTAAGTATGCCAAACAAATCGAATTATAATATAGAAAAGACAAATGGATCATAAGAGAGAAAAAAAACAGAAAGGAATGGAAAGAGAAGTAATGGAGGATAGAGAGAAAGAATACAATGGGAGATGGGAGGTAGGAGAGGGAAAAGTTCCAAACACTAAAACCCAGCAGTAATAATACTCAATCGACATTTATAATGATTATCATTATAATCTGTCACTTTCAATGCATTTTATTATTCACATTTTTTTTTCTTTTTACCTTTATTATTATAATTTTTTTTTTTCAACATTCTGATTTCGATCTTAAGCAAAGAATATAATATGAGCGCAATGATGATCATCAATCACTCTGAAGAGAGATGTACCCCAGGGAATGCCAGGCTGTCCTGAAACAGGAGCCATAAACCATGCACGTGGTTCAAATCGATTGACTCATTACATGATTACAGGTATAGTGACGTGTGCATGATGATGTTCTATAAACTATTTCTGTCACTTCATTGCTTATGCTAAAATTTACCTCTCTTGAAGCCTTTTCCCAGTTTAGGAAGAAAGTGACATAGATAAAAAATCCAATGGCACATAAAGTGACAGCAACTGAAATGCCAATCCAAACACCTGAAAAGACATTGCAACCATTAAAATGCCAACTTTATACCACTTCCATTGGCAACATGTGCATAAGGATCGTCAATTCAAGGCAAAATATTAAAGATTTGGAATACCCTCACCCTTATTAGCGACTGGAGTGAGGAACATGAGTGGAATACCAATTGGCATTCCAACAAAGTAATAAAGCACGACGATCATGAGCGTTGCCTTCGCCTGTTGCCCACAACCACGGGTGATGCCTCGTCCAATGAACTGTCGAATGTAACAAGGATCAGTGATGGCAATCTATTGACGGGCATCCCAAAGATTTACCGCGATATTGTCGAATATAGTGTAGTATGCCATGATTGGTAGGAGTTCTGCAGTAGCGGCTATCACTTCACTGTCAACAGAAACATCAAACATATGCTGTACACTGCAATCATATCGATACTCACGGAATATTCGTGAATAATCTGGGGAGTTGGAATCTGAGGGATGCTATGAGGGTACTGATGATAATCCCAAAAACAGCTGAAAATAATGGGCGGGATTAAAATTATAAATCATCATAATTTACATCACAAATGTAAATAGACTTGAATCAATTGATGACACTTGCCTACAGAACTGAATCCTACATCGCCGGCCAGAGCTGCCTTTCTGGGTTCTCCTGCTCCGAGGAATTGTCCCACTCTGATAGCAGTGGCATCACTGGCGCCCAGTCCAACCTGAAAGTGACAATGTCATGTGATGCGCACGGATATGATATAACAATACAGATATGAATATGGCTTCTATGTTGAAGAATATTCCTTGAGCTGCCAATTCTGTAGTCCCAAGAATACCTAAAAATGAAGATGAAGGAGATTGTAATACAGGTAAAATACTCATTAGCAGGTCCCAATTTAAAGGTTGCTACAATACCGAAGATTACAATGTGACTACATGTATTTCCATGAAAATTATTGTTTGCATTCAAACGACAATTAAACCTAGAGTACATATCATTAAATAGTTTTACACAATTTAAAGAATAAAAGGGATTATCATGATTTACTCATGCAAAAAAAAAACACCTCTAAGACTAACAAGATGTGCATGATTAAGTTCAGAAGTGAAGGCAATACTGCAGCTTGCCCTGTATCACTTCCAAAGTGACCAGTATATGATCGTATATCGTCATTTAGTATGATTGAAAACAAATAAGTATCCATATCATATGAAATCATTGTCTCAATCAATATTTCACCAAAGATCACCTTCTACATTCTAAGCCTCTTGTAAAATCCAATGCATCTTGTTTCAACTTATTTCGAGATTTCAATGAATCTCATGAAATCACCATCTTGTTTCAATGCCTCTCATGAAATCACCCCCTTGTTTCAATGTCTCTCATGAAATCACTATCTTGTTTCAATGTCTCTCGTGAAATCACCACCTTGTTTCAATGTCTCTCGTAACATCACCCCCTTGTTTCAATGCATTTCATGAAATCACCATCTTGTTTCAATGCCTCTCATGAAATCACCATCTTGTTTCAATGCCTCTTATGAAATCACCATCTTGTTTCACTGTCTTGTGTAAAATCACGACCTCGTTTTAATACTCTCAGTACCATGAAACAATCATGTGGTATGAAAATATTGCCAAATGAAAGAAAAAAAAAATCATTTGATCATAATCATAAAGTGAGCTCAATTTCTACTGAACGAAAGATCGCAAAAAGTAGAAGAAGAAGAAGTGAGTTATGGTAACTCAACATTGATAGTTACCTGCAAGCAGCACACTAACTTCGTACGCCCACCATTCCAGGCAGATCATCAGCATTCCATACAAGCCAAGCTTAATAAATGGCCACCAATCTTCTAGCATCTGGTACTGCATCCCTGTCGGCAAATAACGAATCAAACGCCTTGATGAGATCAACAAAGCGCATACCATTCCATGTGGTCTTGTAGACGCCACTCCATATAATGTATACAACAATAGCCACGAACATGATGAAACATGCCAAGCTCTGAGCAACTGCTGAACCTCTGATCACAACAGCGTTTATAATGCAATCAAAACAGAGAACATACTCACAAGATGCCGTAGTTTAGTTGGTAGAGGAAGATGTATTGCAGAAGGGCGTTGACCCCAAGGCCAAAGAACCCTATCACAACCGTGATGACTACGTAGTTCTTAAATAGAGGTTCATTATTGTCATAAGGCAATGTAATTTGCAGTATACCTGGCAGGTAATGTATTTCTTGAGTATTGTGTACATGAACAAAAACTGCAATATGTAAAATGCTATATTAGTATAAGTACATCAACAATTGTTATGATACTTACAAACAGGCCAGGGATAGACAAGAGCAAATATTCTGCTGTGAGTCTATATAATAGGATATCAACAATATACAATTCGTGCATTAGCATTCAGGGAATTCACCTGGATACTTCGGGATCCTGTCCAATTAGGAGAAGAGCTTGTTCCATGTTTACGTAAAGAACACACAGTATGAGTAGCAGTAGTAAGTGAATGGCGAGAGCTGGAATGTTAAGCAAACCTAGATAATTCATCAGCATCAATAGTATTAGGTTACTGAAAGAAAATGCAAGGGTTAAAGCCACAGAACCCAGTTTCTTCCACCCTGATCATAAGATACTATTAAATCACCCACACATCGCTGCCACCATTAGCTTACTATGGTTCTATGCAATATGTTAACCCAAAACATCTCAAAGGATTTCATGTCAGGTTGGTGATTGGTTTTTTACGGCTCCACCCAACGGCGCCAGTATTTCATGTCAGGGTTTCATCAATATTCAAGTTACTTTAGACCCAAGGGTTTTTGTAACGATCAAAAAGTCCAATTCGGTTTATATAAACTACAAAAAGCATGAGAATTGCTCACCTCGTTGTAAGAGTACGCCTATGAATAATAGCTGGCCGTTTCCGAATGCCTATGGAATTCCAAATTTTGATGAAATTTCAATGAGAAAAAGATTAACACTTACTTGTGCAAAGTATGTGTCACATGCTGTTGCCATGCCCAGCACTACGGCATTTCCAAAAATATTGATGAGCTTAAAAAGAACAAAAAATGTATATTTTAAATTTTAAATTTGTTTAAAGCTTTTTATCCAGGGAATAATGTTCTACTCACTGAGTTTGCCAAAGCAACTGAATCCAGAGCCGCTTTGCTCAAATGTCCTGCAAACATTGTGGTGACTGGATTGAGCATCACCTGGCTCAGGTTGATCAGCATCTATTGGAGAACAAAGTATACGAATAGTTGTAAGTTAAGGGAATTCCATACTGGGCGATTGAACATTGCTCAGCTATATAATGATGGGTTAACTTGCTGCAAAAATCTGAAGGTGCTAATCATTTTGAGCTATACAATGTCCAAATAAAATGAACGCTTTCATCACAATTATGTAAAATAAAAGCAATGTTAGTTTGTGTGGCACAGGCCATGGGAAGACTTGAGTCTTTTCTTCTCTGAGATACTTATTATTGCTACACATTATTGCCATGTTGGTAGGAGTTCCTGCAATATGTTACAGTTTGAAAGGGAGGTGTGAATCGAAATCCAGTAAGATGCATATGTCTCAGAATCTCAGGTAATAGAGATTTTAAGCAGGGTGACCTCTTTGGCTCACTTTTGAGTAATACGAGGGTTGTTCAAAAAGTTCTCGGCGTGACACAAAATGTGTCAGACTTAATTAGGTCATCGGAATTGGATTTAATTTTCATCACAATAATGCAAATATACAAGCAGAGTATTAAATTAAAATCGACGATCAAATGATGCGAAAAGTGGTATGAGAGGCCCATTAATCAAACTTTTGACGCCCGAAATGAGGCTCGACAGTATAATGTCGGTAGAAGTGCACTCAATCAAAAAGTAGCTATGTCAGGAAAATAACAAAGCTACGTGTGATCTTGAGAATAGTTACTCTATCTAACCTCTATAAATTTCACGTCTCTAGCATTGTGCGTTCTATGTAAGGCCGAGAACTTTTCGAACAACCCTCGTACATTGCGGGATTTCGACACCTAACACGTGTCTTCGCATGGTCCATTATTAAGGATGTTGCACAAGAAAACAGGTCTCTTGTGCAAGCTTCACTATTATATACAGGTGATTTAACAATTATCTACACCTCTTCAGATATTGCAGTCATTGGCAGGTTGTTCGCTTGGGGTCAATGATATTCACGACACTCACACTTAATTAGAATGCATCAATTGGATTGGGTATAAATAGCTCAAGGGGTGAATAATACGGACTCAGCTCAAAATATTTTACATCTATGAATAATGTTATTTCTTTCAAAACAGCTATTGAGCCTACTGTTGTGAGTAAAAGTCGATTTACTTACCAGTCCCCATGCCAATCGGTATGTCTCTTTGAGTTCTTTCCAGTATCTGCGAGCGTATTCTTTCCGACAGCATTCTAACCTGCGAAAAGTCTTTTTTTCCGGGACATTCTCACACTCTAAAAAAATAACGTGAGCAATCGATCCATGATGATTATCAGTTGATGATATTCCATTTTGCTAGTTAGCGCATGCTGCAATATCCAAAAGTCGGACAATATTCCCAAAGCAACATCGGTTACACCTTACATATCCAAGATGCGACGGGTATATTACCAATCAATGAGTTTCCATGGCTGGGTTACCATGGCAATACATGAAGCAGTAATATATTGGAATACACCGAATGAGACTCACCCATGTCGAAGATAAGCTATGAATGAATATCGATTGCATGGGTATTACAAGAGGACGGATTAAATGTGTTATCTGATCTTAATCTCTTGGTCTTCAGTCTCGAGGGTTTTGAGTTATCCTCCGACACAATGCTACGGAGGCAATTTGGGTGCATGTGTGACATTATGTAATCAGGGGCTTACTGCACTATTGTGTAAGATGTATTACCAAATTACTTCATGCAGCTAGTAGTATTAAGTTATAGTATAAAGTATATTAATATAAATTTCCATTATGTTTGTTGCGGTCAAATAAGGAGTTCGTGTCAATTTCGAAACTCGGCTCTGCGATCGTTGCGTGTACATTTCAGTTTTCAGATCTATTTTGGGACGGTTACTTTTCTTGCTTTCCATCTGCTGCTGTTAACTGCTTTATTCGCCAATGACAGCAATTGTTTCAAAGCAATTAACCTATGTAGAAAACGCCTGTCACAATTTACACGATCCTGTTGACATCCCGGATACCCGGATACTCGGGATACCGGATATCCGCACATCTCTTACATTTCATGAACAATATTTACTGGGTGATCTAACCCTGCGTCCAACTAAAGAGACCTCTAACATCTTTACATGGCAAACGACTGACTCCAGGCAAACCCAATTCAGCTATGAACTTAGATAATAAGGGTCATCGCATTTGCCCTTTTGAAATCAGGATGTTTGAGTCATTGACCTCTCTTGAGTGATAATGATTATGCTAAATAATAAGATGACTTGTGTTTACTTACAGCTGACAACCACACACACAGGTGAGCAAACTAATCAACTCACCTTCACAACAATCCATGATCGCAGATATTTAGAATAATCAGCTGCCTTTATTTTCCTTTCTGTCCTTTCTATTGAATGTAACGTGTTTTGGCGTTGTCCGCTTTAATGCCCTAATATGGCAAATCAGTTACAAGAGACCTTGAGAGGAACACTTGATGCATGAATGAACGATTGCATCACGAACTTTCTATTCATGCTCTTGCGTTGATTCGGTACACAGGATCATGGTGAGAAATTAACGGTTACAGGGGTAATAAGTTTTGGCATCATTAAGTGTGCAGAAAGTGTGCGATCTGCGGGTTGAAGCCAAAGGCGCATACAATAACCATTTTAGCGTCATCTTTGTAATTTTTGACTCCTAATTCGGCATACATTTATGCTACACATCAAAACAGTGTTTTCAGAGCATCTCTTTACCAACAGTACGGGTTTGTGACGCGCAGAGATTTGAGAAAGCGAGCTAATTAGTGCCTGAAGTCGAGTTGGCGCGGCTGAAACTCTCGATATTATAACTGTTATTCTCATCCTTTGATCTGCAAATAAGTTATCACGCGGTTACACACCGTAACCTCGATCTGTAATGAACGCAGTGCTCACACACAGACCCTGCATGACGACGCGATGCATACGTTATTTCTAGTTAATACATTGAGGTACATTGAGGTACATTGAGGTACAACTGTATTATCATGAAAACCTCACCGTTAAATCAATAGAATTAAGAGCACTGCCAGGACATTGTTTCACGCCCAGCGGGGGTGGGTTAAAGAGGGTGTGCCCCCGATGCCGAGGAAATTTTTACAAAAGTTGCATGGTGACGAATTTAAGGCTACCTGATGTCTCTATATATTTCTCAAAGCAACCGTTTAATCCGTTTATGGAGTGAATATTCACACTATAATTATATCTATGAAGCTACCATTTATGAATGGATGGAAATGAATAATACAATGTTGTTATATAGATGACTAAGGTCACCATAAATAAGGGAATTCATGCTGCTAACTTCGTGATTATAATCCTGAATTACTCTCAGCTGAATTACATAATGGTTAATAAAAAAAAAAAAATAATAATAAAAAAAAATCAAGAAAAAAAAAGAGCTTAAAAGCAAGAAATCAATCAAATTAATGCACAATAATTCATGAAATGTATTGCAGCGGCATAAGCCTATGATGTTACATTATTTTCGCCATGTTATAGCGAAATTGCATCGTCAGTGCTATGTGTGTGTGTGCGCGCCTCTGTGTGTGTAAGGGTGTGTGTGATGGTGTGTGTGTGTGATGGTGTTTGTGTATGTGAGAGAGAGAGAGGGTGTGTGTGATTGTGAGGTGGTGTGTGTGATGGTGTGTGCGTGTGTGTAGTGTATAGTGTATATAGTGACTGAACTACTTTTTCAAGTTCTTAGTAAATCGAAATGTCTGCAGTCGAACGTGTTTGTAGAATCGTCATGAAACTGGCTTTCAATTTGACCGTGTATTAAAAGTAACCAGAGTGATATCCCCAATGATGTTGAGTAATAGTCCATATCATTGGATATCCCCTTTTAACAATAACATGAAACAATCGAACATGCTCATGGGGCACCCAACTGTAAGCAGTGATATCGTTTACCTAAGCTTGCGTAAATGCATAAAAAATGAATTTATATAATTATATGAGATTTGACCCTGAAGTAATGAAAAACGAATTGAAGAAAAACGTCTTAGTATCTCTCCCTGTCGCCCCCTTTCGGCCGATTGCTTAGTTGTCCGTCACTATATTTAACCCATTTTCAAAACTTATTATTGCAAAACTATGCGAACCATGAAAGCAACATCAAATATTATTATGTTTAATTTTAAGTTAACGCCTGAACTAATGACATGCATGTGCAATTATTCAATGTCATTATTAAGGTATTTGAGTTTCAAAGATATTCTTCTTTAATATTTAAATCTTATTTTCCTCATTATTATTATATTTTGTAGATTTGTTGACTTCTTTTTGCTTCCATGATTTTGGCTGATTTTGATTCAACGATCATCTCTTATCCATGTAAAATAGTTAAATAATGTCAAAGTAATAAAAATATCGAATCAAAACCACATCGGCGTCAGAAAAATTTCATCAAATCAATAAATTACTGCATTACCAGTCTATTTTCTTACAGACCTGACAACAGAACGCTGATAAACACATATAAACTGAATACAGAGCGAGATAGTTCGAATCAGTTTATTAATTTCGATCATCAGCAATTCAGTCACAGAACATTTTTTCTCGAGCAATCTTCCGTCTCCAATGAACGATATCTCAGAACCCATTCATCAAACTTCCCTGATCTCTTCTCTCGCTATGCATATCACCTGAAAAGATACACTTCTCTCTGCCTTTTGTAGTTTCGGCGTCACCGGGTGTCGACTTCGGTCATTTCACTGGGGATCAGGACTTCTGTCTTTGAGCTAACACGGAATTCTCTGTAAAGCTTTTGAACCAGACGGCATAAAACAGACTCAATAGTTAAAATATGTACATATAAAACCGAAGACCACAAAGCATTTAATTAACAGCAATAGAAGTACATAATTATGACACGATGAATATATATAGCAGTCTCACACACACATACGAAAAGCATAGCGTAGAAAACAATGATAGTAATTGTTAACAGCTATTCTCACCTTGAAGTGTCGGTGGTTGTGGCGGAAGTGTCGGTGGTTGTGGCGGAAGTGTTGGTGGTTGTGGCGAAAGTGTCGATGCATGTGGTGCATGTGGTGCATGTGGCGGAAGTGTCGGTGGTTGTGGCGGAAGTGTTGGTGGTTGTGGCGAAAGTGTCGATGCATGTGGTGCATGTGGTGCATGTGGCGGAAGTGTCGGTGGTTGTGGCGGAAGTGTCGGTGGTTGTGGCGGAAGTGTCGGTGGTTGTGGCGGAAGTGTCGGTGATTGCATTTGGCCGGCTGCATGGAAAAATGACAACAACAAAAAATATTAATATAGATAATATAGATAAGTGAACAATTTTAATCAACAAAATGGAAATGTCAGCAGAGAATGCACCGACTAATCAACACCCCCTAACCCCCGCCCCTCCCATGACCATACGGAGTACTGACTGAACGGCGCCGCTCAAAAAAAGCATAATATATACTTTAATCCCCCTAAAATTCTGAAAACTGTTCATTATATCTAAACCTTTGCAAAAGAAGCTAATTTATGCTGCACGAATTCTATTAGATCCCAAACTCCCAGAAAGAACAAAACCAAACAAACGAAAACACACACAGAAAAACCAAAATAAAAATTGAAAAACAATGAACACACAAGAAATTTCTACTCACATGCAACGGCGAGAAGCAAGAAGACAACGAACGCTCTGCGTACCATGTCGATTCTTCTGTCTTCGACAAACGGATATTAACTTCACCTGCCAAGTTCCTGGCTTTTAAACCCAATAAGAGAATGTTGACTTCTGAGCAGATTAGGTCAACCTTAAGCCATGTAAACAGATGCTGTGGCACTAACAGTGTTTTTATGTATGTTTTATATGCATATATACATTTATTTGATATTAAAAGGTTTGTTTAATGTGTTTTAATGTTTTAAATGATGAGGTTTTGGTACGCGTTCTAATTACTGGGACAGGTGCTTTCCGTTTAGGTAACAGCTGAACCCGCAATAATTCTGCATTGGAGGATAATTACGAAGAGACATCAGAAGAAGAAGGATGTGCATCTCACGAAAACGACAATTAAGGAATGCAGAAGAACATGGAGAGAATGGATGGATCATTCTAGAACGTTAGAGAACTAAAAGATGAGTACCGATTGGTAAAGGAATTATCCGGACACAAGGAGAATACGAACCCAGGTTTAAAGGACAGAGAAGCCGTGAAATAAACGGAAAGACAGAAATAAAAAGAACATCAGAGAGCAAATCAGAAACTAAGCATTGCAGATATAGGTAAATTGAGGCTGAGATGCTGAAGAGCGAAATGTTTAGAGCCCTGAAGCGACAGAACCCGGCCAGGACACCTCATGAATCATTAAAATTGCTTGATCTGACGCAACAGGTATCCAAGAATGTGATAAGGAAAGCCTTTTAGTCCAGTAAATTATTATATAGACCCGTCAGAGCAGAACCCGGGCAACACGCAACAAAGCACCTTCTAATGAAAAGGTATCTTCCCTGTGATTCCCTGTGAATGTATATTCAAGAAGGCAACGAGTTTTGTTGTTGAATACTTTAGTGTCGGTAAATGCGGTAAGATGCGCAATTGTGTCGTGCAGATGGCATACCTAGTGAAAACATCTAAAGACAACTGAATTTTAATTACGGAAATGAATGTCGTGATAATATAATTTTATGTTCTGGAAGCCTAATTAATGGCTAAGGATAAAGTTAAATTTCGTTTCATAGTACGAACAAAGGTCGAACCTTTCGACTGCATCTGGCATGTTCGTTATTTACAACTTTGTTTTGAACAGTTGAACAATTTGAACAATCATTTTTGTTTCATATCTATTGTTTTACCATGGTCGACTCTGTAAAGGGCACACATTTTTTTAGTTGGTTTGTTTCATTTTCAAGAGATATCAGTCACAAACAGAATATATATAATGACGACACCCGGAGGTGTATATTTGGCAAAATAAGAGGTGAACACACACATACATAACATACAAACACATACAATACAAAAACAAAGGACAGAGGAATAAAAGAAAAGACCAACAGCAGAAAAAGGGGAACCACATATACATCAAAGGCAGCAAACACACAACAACAAACGAAAAACGTAGAAGAGAAAATAGCAAAAACAAGAAAAATCCTACCCATACTACGTTTATTGCTCGGTGTGTCATGAGAAATAATTTAGTAATAGGCCCTACAAAGAATTCTTAATAAATGCTATTTGAGAAAAGAAGTTTACGGATTCGTTTCGTGAAGATTTGGAGAAAAGAGTTGAAAGTGAAATGAGGCAATCAGATGAGTTCATTCCACAGAGTAACACAGTTGAGAGTATGATGACCAATGGCTGTTCTAAAGGGAGGAATTTGGATATAAAGAGGTGTAAATATACAGCACTAGTAGTGCCTATTATATGTGCGTTCATCTCAGCAGTTCCTTTTATACTCCGGTAGGAGATTGGTTGTGGGCAACGAGAGCATCTGTTTGGCCCACAGACACATGTTGTGGCATAATGTTGAATCATCAACCGGACGAATGCGGCGATACAATTTAGGATGATTCATCTCAATGGATAATCGGGTGAACATATATAAATAGATATAGGTAGCCAAAGAAAATCCTGCTCCACATTAACTGGCATAAAGTTGCTCACTGCTAGAGGAGTCTTCTTTGAAATTAAAGAGGACCTCAGATTTTTTTGAACTTGTAAGGGATGAGAGAGGACGCACCCCAAAAGATAAATATGCCTTTTGACGATAATATTTTTTAGACAATGCGCTTTTTTGGGGCTAGTTCCTAGATGCATCGAATTTGAGAGGTTTAAAATCTCGCTTTCTTCTGGCGTTCAATTTCACACTGTGGATGTGACAAAAGTAATACTCCTATTGTTAAGGGCATTCTCTCCACATACTCATTCCACACTAATGCACCTTATGCATACATCCCGACTCATCTACATATAATGCAATTTGTTGATTGCACCAATTTCCTCGGAATAATTATCGATAAAAACCTCAACTTCAAACATCATATCCATAAAATATCCACTAAAATTTCCCAAATAACCGGAATACTAAATAAAATAAAAAACACCCTTCCCCATCACATCCTCCGAACCATCTACAACTCCCTCATCCTCCCTCATCTAACATATGGTGCACATACCTGGTCCAGAGGCCCTCAAATAAATAGCCTCATTAAAATGCAAAAGGAAGCCATCCGTATAATAACCAATTCTTCATATAATACCCACACAGAACCTCTTTCTAAGAAATATGATTTGCTAAGACTGGAGGATCTGCGAAAACTTCTAGAACTCAAGTTCTTTTACCGGCATCATTTCTACAAACTGGGTCTCAGATATTCAATTACAAATACAGTAAACTTCTCACATATTTATTATTATTCATTTTTATTACATTATATAACAATAGTTTACTTATTTGATTCAATTCCTGGAACTGCTGGAAAATCTACTCACTCGACGGCTCCCATTGTTAAAAATAGAAGAGTTACTTTTATGACATCACGACGGTATGAAATCAAACGCGAGAAGAATGCTAGATTTTAAACCTCTCAAATTCGATGCATCAAGGAATTATCCCAAAGCAAGCGTATTGCACCCACCATGATGTCAAGAAAGATAGAAGAAGATCAGAGAATCGCGAGGGCGAAATTAAGGTGAACCCATCTTCGTCCACAAAGTAATGGAATATAGGGATATGGATTCAGAATAATGAAACACGTCAGTATACATATCTCATTTTCCCTGCGTATTCAGTATTTAAAATATTTATGAAATCTTTGTGACGGCAAAGCACAACATTAGTTATAAACAATTGTCGTTTGTCGTAGTTATATGGGATTATTTGGAGAGGAAAGCTAAAATGAAAGACTATATTTTTGGAATATTAGAGGCTTCTGTCTAGACCCCAAAGCCAGCCGGCTAAAGCCAGCTAGCCAGCCGAAAAAAAAAAAGAAGAAGAAGAAGAAAAGAAAAAAACCATTCTGAGAAGCCGCCGCCGGAATTGTCAATTACATGTATTATAAATAGGCTGTCTTCTTGATCCTATCACTATATAATAAAAATGTGATGGTGACATTTCAAGGAATAAAACGGTAAAACGCAATACACGAGTGAATAACGAAGGCTCCTTCTCGTTAAAGGAAAAATAATTATATCCACTAATAGGCAATTAGGCGTATATTTTCTTTTTGTGTATGGCAGGAATGAGCCATCACAAGGGCGTCGGAAGTAAAACAATAAAACATCTAATACATGTATTCATTTACACAATACACACATTTAGACGTAATTTTAACTTGTAATTAATTATTAGCAATGCTCAGCTAGCCGGAAGAAATTCCAGTTTGTCAGCAACAATAGGTCGACTGACCTGCTAACCAGCCGAAAAAAGGCCGCAAACAAACACAAATCTCGGGGTCTACTACTGAATGATGATTGTATGTACTTTCTGATAAATAGCGCGGTTTAAGAAGTAAAAAAGCACTTTACCCAGCATTGAAAATCGGGGGTATATAATACTTGGTAATACATGCACATACGTATGCAATTGTCTCGGTTGCTCTGAATTTCTGCCACAAGTAAATTTCTGTTCCATAGCTCAACGTATTTTTTATCAGGTCGAGATTTTTCCGCCTGACCCTCGTACAGCATGAGCCTCTCACATGACAGGCAGCCAAGAGTTAAACAAGTCGCATTTCGTTCCACGACTCCAAGTTTTTGATATTTGCATAACGATGTGCTGCCCTCTTCAGCCTATCAGGTGAACTTGCCTCCGTATTCACCCAACGATGAACACAGCACTCCTTATAAACGAGAACAAGGAATGCTCCGAATCACTTGTGTGTCACTCAACTCACAGCAATGGACTCAGCCACAACCGAAGATCCCACAGCATTGGAATCCACAGCCACACTCAACACACGACCGTGTGTTATGTATTACTTCATAGCTGGGGGGTTAGTTGGCGGATTTATCTCTGTCATCGGATTAACGGGCAACATCTTCAGTTTGATTATCTTAGGAAAGGAGCGCAAGAAGTCGTCAACCATTCATGCATTGTGTCTGCTGGCCGTGGCTGACTCCTTGCTTCTTCTCACATATATGTCCATTGTTCCTATCATAGGCCTTCGGAAGATGATCCAGGGCTGGTATGCAGCAATAAACCAAAGTGTGTTCGCCAGTACGTATGTCTATGAAACAGCCCGTGTCTTCAACCAAGTTTCAACTTTCTTAACAATGACCCTGATGTGGCAGAGATATGTGGCAGTATGTTTGCCCCACAAAGCAAAGAGATTGTGTACAATTAGGTTTGTCAACAGGATCTTCGTCTGCTCCACCATAGCTTCATTTGCGTTTTATCTGCCAAACTTCTTCTTGCACCGAATTTCAATATCAGATGACGGGGTTTTTCATATGATGAGCCACCCTCTTATGCACAACGCTTATTTCCAGATGATCTACTCCGTGATTTTCACTTATCTTGTGAGTTACATCATTCCAGTGTTAAGCCTTCTGTATATGTCAGTTACTACTCTAAGAAGTCATAATCTTGCACAGTTTAGGAACTCCCAACATGTTCGCAAGGATTTAACAAAGTCCTCAATTGCAATTGTGACCGTTTTCATCATTTGCCAGTCATTTCAACCAACCAGAAGAATTCTCATTTGGGTTTATGATCCACATTTTATGAAACAAATGCTATGCGGAGGGGATTTGCTATACTATTCTGCAGTACCTCATCTTAGCCTCATGCTTAACTCAGCTGCAAATTTCAGTATATATATTCTATACACGAGAGGATTCCGAAGGAGGTTAATGGCAATTGTGACCAGGAGAAGTGCTGTGGGTCCGACTGTTGCCAGCATCAGCAGTACAACGGTCGCTACTCAAAGTGGTCAAGTTAATAACATACTTAATGCTGGGGATTCAATCAGTACAACCACATTCACCAGCAAACCAAACGCTGTGACTCCAATTAATACCACCGCTAGCAGGTCAACTGATATAGCTCATTCAAGTTCACACACTGAGAAAATAAGTGCAATGGTTCCAATTGATACTTCCGCATGTAGCTCAAATGATATAGCTCAGTGAAGTACTTTTTCATCGCAAAATGTCTTATTCTTTTGCATCAAATACCTTTTTTCCTGCATTTATGTCATTGCTTTCTAAGTAAATGTCATCTGAATTTGCCTCGAGTCTTTTACAATTTTTGTGTTAAGGAAAGAAAAGCCTGATGAGAACCTGTCACTTGCCATCATGTTGCCATTAAACATTCTTGGTATGGGATTTGCGCCTGTGAGTTACTGAAAAGCCAAAAAATCTACAAGTCGGAATGTTCATTGCGATGATCATTGTTTATTTCATATACGACTCTTCTTCAGCAATCATTTCGGAGAAGCTGTACTGTAGCTATCATTGATTTACAATTTCCTGGTACTCCAATTAAATTAAATTAATTAAAGAGAGAAAATTACGAGCGGTGTGAATTATTATTTTAGAAGAAGCAACCCAAACTAAAAACATAATTCCAGCAGACAGCTATTAGAATTATTGCTGCAAAAGATGTTCATTACGTCACTAATGTGTTCATTACGTCACTAATGTAGTCTGTTGTTTGGGGGTGCAGCCACCATTGCATAAACATTTCCCTGTGGAATGACGTAACAATAATGATGCTATCGGGTGTTCTACCCCACCTGCCCATCATCCACAATTAATCGTCACTTCATTCCAACTTCAGGTGACAGACGGGATAGATTTACATGCATCTTATAGCAACTCAAAGCAATACTTCAGTTGACTGACTAATGCTTACCTAGTTATCAATTTCTAAACATGAGGGATCGATTGTAGAGTGGAGCATACATTTTGATACCTCTGCTTAATTGTATAAGTTGGTCTCTATTTCTATGAAGTGATCTTCAAACAGGAATCATAACGGTTGGTTGCTAAATCGAAGCATAGGGTTTTAGTGAAAAATTTGTCCGTCCCAATGAACAGAGGGGTGGATATTGAACAAGCTTACGACTTTGGAGCCCACCCCACTCACCTTAAATTTCATGTAATTGCTCACACATACACATGACTGTTATTCCCAAGTTTCAATCTAGTTCTAAGCTTTTCATCTAATTTTGATAATTTTAAAATCTCGTAAAAATTGCAATAAAAATAATGAGGGCGATTTTGTTCAAACCATCAACTGATTTTCAGTAAAGACATTCTGTCATTTTATTAATTCATCAAAAACAATTATCTTGATAGTAGAAAATACTTCAGCTACAATACATCTTGAGTAGTCCACTCAGGTAACAGGGTTGTAGTTTCGTTGCCATAGTTACTGTTGTCAATGTGAGATGCAGGGAAGAACAATCGGAACAATATGCCAACAACCAGAAAGGCAAGCACCGCGAACACTTCGATCAAACGTCGAATTAAGATTTTACGTTTTCTTTCGGGCGAAACGACGTAAATGGATTCACCGATTTTTGTACTTCTGGAACTCCCCAGGAGAGCTGGAAGAAGATGAACAATGGAGATCAGAATCCACCATAGGGAGGAAACGTTATGTAATATTCCTTACGTGTTGAATCTTCATCATTTGGTGACCCGTCCGTGAGGTCAAGCGTCACAATGGAATCACATTGAGGATGTCCAGAACTGATGGATTTCGACAGTGATCGGGTATAGGTCATCTGCCCATTCTCATCTTGACCTTCGTGAACTCTGTCTATTGCCTATAATGCCGGAAAATATTCATATTGAATTCTTTTACATGTTCTTGTGTGAATGATTTGAATAGTGCACTAATACCTCTTCTGAAGCTTTGTCCCAATTTAGGAAGAAAGTGATGTAAACGACGAATCCAATGGCGCACAGTGTAACTGATATTGAAAGACCAATCCATACACCTATAACGATATTCACAGAAAACACTGAAACCGCTTTTTGCTCTACTTCCTTTTCTTTTACTTTCTTTTTCAGAGTTTCAAATAACAAAATATTAACAATGTTAGTTTATTATGAGATAATTCCTCACCCTTATTAGCGACTGGAGTGAGGAACATGAGTGGAATACCAATTGGCATTCCAACAAAGTAATAAAGCACGACGATCATGAGCGTTGCCTTCGCCTGTTGCCCACAACCACGGGTGATGCCTCGTCCAATGAACTGTCGAATGTAACAAGGATCAGTGATGGCAATCTATTGACGGGCATCCCAAAGATTTACCGCGATATTGTCGAATATAGTGTAGTATGCCATGATTGGTAGGAGTTCTGCAGTAGCGGTTATCACTTCACTAGAGAAAGGAAAGGAATATTCCAGTGTGCAAACAGTTCTGATGATGGACACGACACTCACGGAATATCAGTGAATATTTTGGGGAGCTGGTATCTGAGACCAGCAAGTAAACCAACGACAACAGTACTTAAAGTAGCTACACAGAATATTGATTGCATTTCAATTGTATTATAATAATATGGCGTAAAACCACCGACCAAGAGAAGTGAATCCAACATCACTGGCTAAGACTGCCTTTTTGGGTTCCCCTGCTCCGAGGAATTGTCCCACCCTGATGGCAGTAGCATCACTGGCGCCCAGTCCAACCTGACAGTGATATGCTTTGTTCACAAAACTCATTATAATAAGTGCACTCACAGATATGAAGATATCTTCAATGTTGAAAAATATACCCTGTGCGGCCAATTCTGTAGTTCCAAGAATTCCTGAAAATATATTCTTGTTTCTGACACAGAAGATGACCAGTTAATGCCCCCCCTTCCATTATGAAAGTATCTTCTCATTTCTCATAATTAATTAATGCAATTGTAGAAATCTGGAATATTTTCTCTGATATAATATAACAATTCCTTACCTGCTAGCAAT
This sequence comes from Capitella teleta, assembly GCA_000328365.1. NCBI lineage: Eukaryota > Metazoa > Annelida > Polychaeta > Capitellidae > Capitella > Capitella teleta. The sequence goes on from KB302448.1 coordinate 173,175, forward strand.
ACGCTGATTTCATACGCCCACCATTCCAGGCAGATCATCAGCATTCCATACAAGCCAAGCTTAACAAATGGCCCCCAATCTTCCAGCATCTGGTACTGCATCCCTGTCGGCAAATAACGAATCAAACGCCTTGATGAGATCAACAAAGCGCATACCATTCCATGTGGTCTTGTAGACGCCACTCCATATAATGTATACAACAATAGCCACGAACATGATGAAACATGCCAAGCTCTGAGCAACTGCTGAACCTCTGATCACAACAGCGTTTATAATGCAATCAAAACAGAGAACATACTCACAAGATGCCGTAGTTTAGTTGGTAGAGGAAGATGTATTGCAGAAGGGCGTTGACCCCAAGGCCAAAGAACCCTATCACAACCGTGCTAACAACATAGTTCTGGAAGGAATTGTGAATATTAAGCTCATAAACATTGGGCATTGTGATAAATAATTTGGCATGTGATTTAATGTCATGAAATAATAGTCCATTAATCATAAATATTGTTGTCTTGTATACCTGGCAGGTAATGTATTTCTTGAGTATTGTGTACAAGAACAAGAACTGGAATGAGCAGAGTATAATTTATTCGCATAACTATATGTTTATTTGATAAAATACTTACAAATAGTCCCGGGATTGACACGAGCATGTAGTCTGCTGTAAGTCTGCAAAATATGAGAATTTTGTCATCGATATTAAAAATGAACACTGGTATTTCACCTGGATATTTCTGGATTCTGTCCAATGAGTAGAAGAAGCTGTTCCATGTTTACGTAAAGAACACACATTGCTAGTAGAAGCAGAACGTGAATGGCTAGAGCTGCAAATAAATAGCAGTTAATATAGCTATACTACCAATGGACATTTTTGCTGGATACATAAATATAACAATTGCAAGTTTGTAATCATAGAGAAAGTAGAATGTGTAATAATTGACCTAGTTGCATATTGTGTGATAATTATTGTCTCGCATAAACTAGCGGAATATCTCGCAATGAAAACACTTTCACTGACCTCGTTGTAAAAGTACGCCTATGTATAGCAATCTTCCATTCCCAAAAGCCTGCAAAATCATTGTCTAATGTTCACCAGATTTGTCTTCCGTCATCGTATAAGATGTAATTATAATTAGGGGGTGGGTTGTCTGGTAAAGTGTCAGTTTACACGGACTCCTTGAATTTGAAATATTGCAACATAAATTTTCCTTGTGTGTACAATCTACGTGCACGAAGGTAAAACGTTGTATATGTGTCTCGTTACCTTTTGCGATGACAGAATGCATTCGGGTTAATTTTGTTCAAGAAAAAAAATACTTACTTGTGCAAAATATGTGTCACATGCTGTTGTCATGCCCAGCACTACGGCATTCCCAAATATATTGATGAGCTATAAACAAAGTCAAAGTTTAATGGAAATTAGATTAGGAATAATGGTCGAAAATGAGTTAACTCACTGAGTTTGCCAAAGCAACTGAATCCAGAGCCGCTTTGCTCAAATGTCCTGCAAACATTGTGGTGACTGGATTGAGCATCACCTGGCTCAGGTTGATCAGCATCTATTGGAGAACAAAATCTTAATTATGATAAGACGATTTTATCTTATTCTTTCCTCAACTATTGAGGAATATTTACATAAATATTGTGATGCAGTTGCGCATGTATTGAACCTTGACTCCACAAAATTCAGTGCACAAAGTCCTTATTATCAGATTATTACTAGCATTTTCAAAAGTAAAAACGTAAACACGTTTAATCACTAATCAGAATATAATTATTTTGACAATGCATTTCCCATTTTCTTTAAAACGTAATAGCGATTCATGATGTATGGCTTACTCACCAGCCCCCATGCCAATCGGTATGTCTCCTTGAGCTCGGTACAGAATTCGCGAACATTATACTCCCTTCGACAGCAAGCAATTCGTCTTTCTCCCTCCTGGTCAGTGGAAGTCTTGCTTTCTGGAAATTGAATTGAATTGAATCTTATTAAAGGATCTTTCAGTGAGTTAACACGTCAGAATGGACGGCACAGCAAAATTAAACTTTAGCACAAAGATAGACCGCTCTATACATGCTCACTGGTCACTGGTAAATCTGCATTCATTCATTCATTCATTCATTCATTCATTCATTCATTCATTCATTCATTCATTCATTCATTCATTCATTCATTCATTCATTCATTCATTCATTCATTCATTCATTCATTCATTCATTCATTCATTCATTCATTCATTCATTCATTCATTCATTCATTCATTCATTCATTCATTCATTCATTCATTCATTCATTCATTCATTCATTCATTCATTCATTCATTCATTCATTCATTCATTCATTCATTCATTCATTCATTCATTCATTCATTCATTCATTCATTCATTCATTCATTCATTCATTCATTCATTCATTCATTCATTCATTCATTCATTCATTCATTCATTCATTCATTCATTCATTCATTTCTTCATTCATTCATTCATTTCTTCATTCATTCATTCATTTCTTCATTCATTCATTCATTTCTTCATTCGCGACAAAAATTTGGATGAACCTGCCTGCCATGGTAGGCAGCTTCATCCAAATTTCTGTCGCGCTTCGAACCACCATTAAAATTGAACGAACCAAGATACATTATGAAATTAAACTTATATTGCACTATAATGTTGGACCAAGTCACTACCTGAAAACACGATCATCATTTTGTCCATATAGCAATTATTTCAAAATTGACACTCAATTTTTACGCGGTTCGTAAGTCTTGATGTTGTGAAAATTTCCGATTTCAGCTCTATAGAACGAACGGTTTCCTAATAAGACAGTATATGTGTCAGGAGATGGACGAGATCCCTTTTACATCAACACGCTTTCAATGCCGCCTTCAATTCCGCTAAATAATAATATTGACACATAACACGAGCCACTGCAGCATCTCGACCTGTGACGCTGATCACTCACCCATGTCGAACACTGTATAATCGCCAGAATTACGAAGGAGTAGATTCTCTGTGGTCTAATTAAATGGTGTAGTATGTTTACTATCTATTTGAGGACTCCTCTTATATTACATACGACGAGAGGCAAACATTACGAGGTCAACGTTCAGTTGTGAAAAAGTGCACACATAATTTATGATAATTACATGCAGTAGTCAGTCGAACAATCAGCAAGTCAGCAAATCACTTAGTAAATAAGATACTTGTTAGCTAAGTTTCGAAGCAATTTAAATTGAGCATCACTCTGAATAACTTTAGCAAAACGAGGACAGTATTAAAATGGCTGATTTTGTAGATGAGAACTGCACAGCATGTGTAGTAAACACTATATATGGATTATGCTCAATTATTTCATGGAAAACCGCTAGGTGAAATAATTATACCATGTTTTAATAGTTTGTGTCATGGAAAATTCAAATTCAAGATTTACAAATGAGTGCATGCATTCTTTTATCGATACGAGGTGCTCGTGTAAGGACATTCACGATATTATACATCAATGCGATACATCGCCAGATCATGAGATCCATCGCTTGAAAAAGAAAATGTACCAAATTTACTTGCGTTGCAACATCCGTCAATTTATCAGCTGACACGATCTGCTTTTGCAGCTGAAATTCCAACAATGCATCTGCCGCAGTCTTATTTCTAAATAAATAAATTGTGTATAATCATGTGGTTTTTTTGCTTGTTTGTGCCAAAAGTCAACGCTGCCAAATGGTGTATATATAGTTTTCATGTCTAAAGTAAATTTCGCCAGATGGTAGATAAGTGGTTGCCATATGCATGGTTAATCTACAAAGCAAGATGGTGAATATATGGGTGCTGTTTGGGTCTCAGTTAGGTGTAATTTTTGGTTTGTGGATTACGTCAATGAGCATATAAACGTTGCTGGCAACCGATGCCGGCAACTGTTTGACAACGTTATGACAACTAGCCAAATGCTATCTGGAGAAGAGGGTGGTATCGGAATTGGTGACATATCACTAGGTCAATATTTAATAGTAACAGGCTGTTTCAGAATCAGCGTTCACTCGAGCAGGTTGTCACTAGTCAGTGTTGCATGCTATACAATTGAGTCAAGGAGGTCCTTGATGTAATTTCTTCCACGTTTCTCAAACTGTCAGAACGTAAACTTGTCAGAACGTATCATCGGCGAGTTCTCTCGGGACCTATTTAGAGCTGTTGCCTGAAACACGAAGAGCTAGTTGCTAG
>KB302448.1:177439-194794 GCA_000328365.1 Capitella teleta
TAACCCAAGAAATAACACTAGTCTTCCCAACTCATAAATATTTCGATCCTTCAATACGAATCAAAATCTTCCAGAGAAAATGTCGTCGGTCACTTTAGATATCATAATACTATGGTATCTATAATACTAAGTTTCGTAGATTTTACACACAATGATATCAATATCGCAATGACCAAACATGCACGACATGTCTTGATTGGGGCCCATAAAGTTTCCAGAGTGAGCCGCCTTTAGAATGCATAGTCATTTTTCGATTGTATATAATAATATATTATTTTAATCCATGGCCACGAGGAAAACGAAATTGGGCGGTTTACCATATCTATTTTGAGTTTCATTAATGTTACATGTGCATATTATCGCAATGCTCAAGCGATATATTTTGTGTAGTGTTTAGAAATTAGAAGAAATGTATTAGAAGAGTTTTCAACCGTAATGAAAAATGGTTGTGATTCAAGTGATTAGATCGAATATATTGTGGCATACTGCCACTCGTTGACGATCAAGTACTGCCACATAAAATATTCTGTAACATAATAGTCTTGTATAAGTAACATGTGACCCCGTAACTCTCGACTTTCTTTGGCATTTCGTTTGTGATCACAGCAAGCAAGGTTGGTCAGCCAAAAAAATTCGCTTGATTCCGTAGTTCCATTATTCAATCGAGACTAGCACATTTTCAAGACGGAGTTTTTACTTGAACTGCATACTACAATGAGCACATTCTGAAGTGGATTGATTCCTGCACAGGCATTATGTAATATATGCTCGAAAATTAATATTGCATGTATATGCGAAATAAATATTATTATTAATTATTTATTCAGCCAGGCAGTGCGATGCAGTGCTGTGGGGTGATTCAGCACTGTACGAAGCAACGAATGACACTATTCTGTATAGTTTGTACGTCTTATTCCTCTTCTTATGTCGTATCGAATCAATGTGTTTTACATTTGAGACTTGAAAGTGCATTAGAAATATCACAGGTACCCAATCCATTTTAGCTCTAAATAAAGGCTATTAATTTCAATATTATGATGACGGTGATTCGTTTTTTCTCTTCAGAACACAATGTTCAATGCACCAGAGGCTGTGTATACATGTATTATATGCATGCGAATTCAGTTTTTGGCAAATATATATGTGTCATTTTTTATTTCATTCAAAAATAATTGTCTCTACAGCACAGTTACAATTTCTGACTCCACTGCCAAGCTTGTAGTTAAACACAAACAGCAGGAGTTAGGAAACTGTATCCAATAATTTATAGTAAAGTCTAGAATCCTCATGCATTGGCTCAATAGAATTTGGTTCTGTGTCTATAATTCCAGAGCATAATGTATATTATAATTCAAGGGGTTTAAATGTACGTGGCTTTGGACTATTACAACTGAGTTCGGGGTTGGTTAAAGGGATGGGGAACTAAATTTTAAGTGATGTTCTATTGACTCATAGCACCAATTGATAGCATTCCGTGCCAAAAACACCCTGCCTGGATGCAAGCGTAAGGAAATAATGCATTCCGAATATCGGGGTTAGCATTGCGCCTATGGGAGAATGCCTTCCATTGCGAATTATAGGAGGCAAACGTCAGCTGATGGCTTGGTTTGGCTGATGGCTGATTGGTTCCGTTCCCCTCGTGAAGCTATCGATTTCAGCCAATCAGAGCAGAGCATCTTCGCCATAAAAGGACATCTTTGTTGTTTACGAAACGAAAGCGCATGCGTGGTGCACTCTGGCTGACCTTTTTACTGTTTCAGGATGAGAAACGTGGTAGGTGTCCTAAAAAATCGCTTGTTAAAATAAGAAAAATAGCGAAAAATATTTTTTGTTTGCGCCTGACTGGTGGCAAAATGATTATTCTATCTATTTCCGAAAATAAAATAAAAAAATATCCACGGGTTTAGTCGCAGGACACGCTGATATGACGAGGCCCCGGGAGATATAATTAGCATTATATCTCCCGCGAAATCGTTAGCGATGATATTCCTTGTGTGGGCCAGGCATAAGAATCATCTTTGGTGCATCAAATAACGACTCAAAGTCCGTTTTCAACCAGTTCTCCCTCCCTTTAACCCTAACCTATGTTATATACAATAGTTACCATTGATTCATTGTTCATAATATTTAATGCACATTACTCATTACAGGTACATGTAATCATTGTTAAGAACTAGTCATTATGTGATAGTGTACCACTCAAAATCACACTGTGTTGTTCAGACAAATTTGTTAAGAAAATGATTGAATTATACATGATGAATTGATGCACAGTTATACATGTATTTGCAAATATGGGGTTTTTTAACACTTGCATATAGGAGGACTCTTGATTAATATAACACAAGAACGGTGTTCTATCTAGGAAATAGGAATAGCATACTAATAAAGTAGATGTATTGGGTGATTAGCGTCGATAAATCATATCCCGATGTGATTTAAAAAGAAATGCTTTTAAACATGATAAGTGTGCGACTCATTAATGGAATTTGATCCTCTGAGAGACTTTCAACATACAATAGCATACAATACAATACAATACAATACAATACAATACAATAGCATATGGAACATGTCCTGATGTACACATATTACACCACACACTATTGACTGTTGCCCAAGATAATCCACGACGAAGGCAGTTGAGCAACTTAAGTGATGGAGGAAACAGTACGCTAATCCATCGTGACTTCTTGGCGTAACGTATTCATGTACATTAACACGTTGTCTATGAAGATCGAATTATGTGTATTGGTGCAATATATAATAAACTTCATTTGATCCATTATCAACGTCAACGTTGTCGGAACTTACTCAGAAAATTAATTATTGTGTATGATTTAATTGCACAATGTTATCAACGCGTGCAATCACTTGGAATACAATATAAAAATGCAATTACAAGGCATGTAAACTGGGGTGAGATGGTAAAGATAAGAGATAAAAACAACATGACAACCAGCGCGTTGATTCCGTTGCCCTTTTTCGGTCTGTGCTCTCTGCGTGCATTTGGAGCCAGGATCGCTAAGGTGCCAGGGGAACTTGATGCAGGGACTCTACTGAGGGATAGAGGATATAAAGAGTGCTTTCATCTCCAGCGAGTGGCAATGTCATCTCTGTGCATTCAGCATGCCTCCTAATGAATTCGAACTACGATAACTTTCTCTCCTCTTTTTCTTCGACACACAAGACCAGACACCACAAGGGAATCTCGGGATCTCACTTGTTCTTTCACCATCTTCATCTCAAACGGTTCAAAAGGTAAATTAAAGCCGGAATGAAGTAGTCAGGTGTCGTCTTTATTATTCCGAATCTGTTTTGGAATCTGTTTTACAAAAACCAATGATCAATATAGAAGCGAATCCCGACAAGGATCACTTGTTTTACATCGTGGGTATTGTTGAAGCTGAAGGTGAATATAGAGTCTGAATAGACAACACCAGGCTTGTATCGAATGCCGATGATGTAATCAGAAACAGGTGCTTTTAAACAGGATAATTGAGTGATAGTGATTCATTGAGAGAGATGAATGCTCAGAATGACTCTCAACACGATTACATAACATACAGGTATCGGGGATTCGCTTCTTCTTTCATTGGTCCTAGCTTATTCAGACTTTTAAACCTCTTTCGACTAATTTATTATCATTAATTGGTACCCATGCCATGAAAAATATAACTATTACTGATTTGATACCAGTAAATATTTGTTTCCACGGAATAATCATGAAACACTCGGATGTAGGCGCACTGAGGAGACCAAGATATTGCACATGGTTAGATGCAATAAAAGCTGAAGCCAAGAAAGTGTTAAATATAGTATACACCAGTGAGCAGGCACGCTCACACAGACCCGTTAATTTTCACAGATGAGCAAACAGGACTACCAGGATTTGGACAAGAATCAGCTTGAAGATGCGGCTCAATGGGGAGATAAGGAGGTCCGAGATCAAAGACCAATTGAACAATCAAATCCAGAGAAAACTCGGATGGAAAGGTGGTTCCCAGGTGGATATATGAGAGAGTTCAGGAGGACCCTTTCCATCGCATGGGCAATGGTGAGTTTCCCAGATTATGTGTGCATGTACAAGAATGTATTTCATAGATATTAACACAAAGTGCACAGACGGCATTGCAGCCTATTTCAACCATGATGGGCGGTCACTTGGGGAAGACTGAGCTGGACGCTATTTCGCTCGCTAACTCGGTGAGGATATCTACAATGTAATGTCAGCATTAACTACGCCTGTACTCCACAAACCAACGCATTGTTGATCATGAATGCAATGCATTATACTTTATTATCAGATCATTAACGTCAGTGGAAATGCCCTTGTGCTCGGAATGTCAACTGCGTGTGATACTTACTTCGGCCAGGTTAGAAATTTGCTGGATACTCGAATACTTTGGCAATTGAAAGACACACTTTGGAGGATTTAACTATTTTGTTGGTTTTAGGCTTATGGCAACAAGCAGTACAAATACATTGGCATTCTTCTGCAGACAAGTAAGCAGTAAATGCATTTCGAATTTTTCGGTTAATTGATTACAGTTTAACAATTGCTGTATTTTCTACTTTAGGTGTGGCAATTCATACCCTACTCTGGGTGTTTTGTGCTGCCATTCACATGAACATGGAACCAATCCTCTTGGCCCTGGGTCAGGATCCAGACGTAGCCAGGTCAGTCACCTTACTTCGTATCGTGAACAAACATAGTGAGATTTATTTTCAGATTAGCTGCTAAATGTATTTTGGCGTTTTCCCCCGGGTTATGGGTGAGTAGTCTTACGAAACCATAGTCGCATATCCACAGGCATAAATTCCTAATACAGTTCCTCTTTATGTACACTGTGCTGAGGAAATACTTAGCATCACAGGTAAATATCAGCATCTTCTGTGAATAATTAAAACTTTTTCACTACCAGAGTATCGTTATTCCGCACATCATAATTGGTTCCTCTGGTTTGATCGTCGCCGCCCTTGCTCAATATATCATGCTGTACATCTTCGAGACTGGAATCGTGTGAGTCCAAGCAAGAGCCTCTAAACCTCTATTGAACCTCGATTTAATGCACAGAGGCTCAGCATTGGCTCAAGGAATTGCTTGCCTCTACATGTGTACGGCTTCTTTTGTTTATATTTATGCAACTGGTGTCTACAAACTCACTTGGGGAGGTGAGTAATCGGCCTTGATTGCAAAGTGCGACATCACCGCTCTCCACTCAGGGTTCTCTTGGCATTTCCTGGATGGATGGTATACCTTTACAAAGCTCGGGGTTTGTGGGATATTGATGGTTACCTTGGAATGGGTGGCGTTTGAAGTGACAGTTTTGTTGGCTGGCATCCTTGGAGAAACAGAGCTCGGTGCACAAGGCGTTGTGTTCAATATCGATGCCTTCTTCTTCTCGGTAGGTATAGCCATCCTTTAGTTAGCCATCCATTAATTAGCCAGTGTTGCTATGCAACTTGGATTTATAATTTTAAACGCCTCAATTTCTTACAGCTTGGTTTCGGAATGTCGGACGCCACTGCCGTTCGAGTGGCTCAGAGCCTTGGAGCCGGAAATTCAATTCAAGCTTTGACTTCAGCCCGAGTGGGAATCACCATGATCGGTAAAAGGGATGCGACAAACCAGTGCAGTTATGCGTATTGTGTTCAACAGTATGTGTGTCGGCCTTCAGCAGCACCATTGAATCCTCATTCAGGTGGTATCTTCCAAAACTGTTCACTTCTGACCCGTGAGTCACGCTGTCATTGCTTTGATGTTCAACTCTTGTCTATTCCGACAGCGATGTCATTTCCTTGGTCGCCCGCATCATGCCTTTCCCAGCGTGCTACGTTTTCTTCGATGGAATTTCGGTAAATCGCTAAACTTTAGCCAACTATGAGCAAAAGCAAAAATGCGAGTCCTGTATGCTAATCAAGTGAATTCACATGATAATCGCTCTACATATTATCTTTCTTTTGAAGATAAAAATTACGATTTTGGCCGTAAAAGTAGGTTTATTTCGATCTTTAATTTTCATAATTGAATCACTCAATCAGATCGTACTCTTAATTGCCACTTCTTTTTCTTCTTTATTGTAATAATAATCACCCTGTATGTAACTTATTTGGGAGCGCTTTAAGCATGCCTTTAAGTGTTAAGACTGAAACCAAGTAATACTTCTTCTGAGACATTTCCAATATAACGTGATTGAGTGATTTTCCTCTCCTAAATAAATCAGTATATCGGGCGTGGCGTTTTCCGCGGCTGTGGGATGCAGATGTCTGCCTCGGTCATCATGGCCGTCGTTTTCTACCTCGTGGCCCTTCCCATCGGAATTCCACTCATGTTCCACACAGAACTCAAACTCATGGGTCAGTTAATGCTGAGTCATGATATTATTTACATTCTGCTGCAGGTGTCTGGGTGGGCTTTGCCATCGGCATAACCATCAGCGGAGTCTTCTTCTTAGTCTTTATCATTCGCATTCTGGATTGGGACAAGGCTGCAAGGGATGTGAGTGCTTCAGGACAGTGGTAGAAATACGCCATGGCTATTGCTGGTGAGTTTTCCGGCGTTTTTAATTCGATTTTATTCCCTGCCAGGCTGTGGAGAGAGTGACGAAAAAGCACACGGTCAGCATATCCGATTGCGCAGAATTGGTTGCCGAGGAAACAATTCGTGAGTTCAGAATTGCTCATTAATTAATCTAAGGTGAAACCATTATTGTTCCAGCAGAGATCAGCGGTGTTGGTGACCAATCTGACAAATGCGAGCTCATCGGATCACCTAAGAAACTCATAAAACGGCGCCTGTGCGTGGTGGCGATATTCGCATCACTCTTCCTCATCAGCGCCTTCGTCCGAATGGGCCAACTGGCTTCGGTTCCGCCGACCCCAACCCCTCCTACGCCATGCATCGTCGACATCAACGGAACAGTCATTACGACGGATTCTAGTCTTTGTATTTGAAAAGGACTACGTTTATTTAATTGCGTTTTAATGCATAGAGGGGGGGGGGAGTTTTAGGAAATTTATCAGAATAATATAACATGTCAAGAACGATAAGTTCCTTGATTACTATAATATTGTCAGTGGCCATGCAATAATAAATCAAATTATTGATTATTTTAATTATATTTTACGAAATGCTGACTCTATGGAATCCATTATTTGTCATGAATGTGTCATGTCATGTTGGTTTTATGGATGCAGTGTGTATTTTTTGTTTTCATTGGAAAATAAACTCAAACTGCCATCGTATAGCGATTCTGCTTAACAGTGATCATAAAAATAATTACGATTGATTAACCGTTGCCCGCATCCCTTGCCATGTAATAATAACAATAATAATAATTATTATTATTATATAAGATACGTTAAGATAAAACGATATAATATTTTATTCATTAACGCAAATCATAGGAATGTGATGAAAGTGGTTACGAGGTAATTATGGGTCATATTCCCGGATTTCGTCACATGAGTACGACTCACGACTCAGTACGACTCACCCAGGTAAGAACCACTGCAGTATGCAATGTATGGTCGGTCACCTGTTGATATGTTGATACAGCAATGTGCACTAGGGGAGGCACGTACATGTATAGAAAGGCCACATGCAGTCATTGGATTGCTCCGTTCCGTGAATTAGTTCTCTCCCATCTGCTCAATCGCCGTTTTAGCTTTCAGCAAACTTTGCACCTTTCTGCTCATGGCCATCAACTTCCTTTGTTCCATGGTCTGATCAGCTTCTTTGATGTCACCCCTCTCCAATGCTTCTTGTAGCTTTTCAGCTTTCTCTCTCAGAGCCAATAAATCGCTGACCTAGACATAACGGCTGATCGAATGAATGAATGATCCATTAATCAATTATTACCTTTTTACTAATCTTGTAAACCTCATTATCTTCGAGGTCTTGGCTAGAATTTTTCATCTTCATTTGCATAATTGTGACTTTTCTCCTGTAATCTTTTTGACCTTCCATCAGCTCCCTTTCAATTGTTAAGATTAGTTTCAAAAGGAACTCCGATTAAGAAGTGGAACTCACCCAAAATCGACTTCCCCGTCGCCATCCAAATCCAAGAAATCTACCAGATTATCCAGACCTTGTGCACTGAGTGGAATATTGACAGACTAGAGAGAACACAGTGTTTGATATCGCATTCGAAATTGACACTCACCAACATGCCGTCTTTGAACTCTTGCCTGGATAAACTCTTGCTGCCATCGGCGTCCAACCGAGTAAAGAGGTCGACGAGTCGCATGTTCTTCTGTCGCATGTACTCCATGAGCACGACCATCGGTTCTGAGTTCATGAAATCTTCTTCATCGCCTCCAATATCAGAATGATTCAGCACCAGATCGTACTTGACATCGAATTTTCGCGTTTGCCGTAGTACCTTGAGCTGCTCGATAAACGCAGTGCTCACACACAGACCCTGTGCATGACGATACATACGTTATTTCTAGTTAATACATTGAGGTACATGGTTTAAGTATTAACTGTGTTATCATGAAAACCTCACCGTTAAATCAATAGAATTGAGAGCGCTGTCGGGACATTGTTTCACGACTTCTAGAAACATCATGGCGCATTCAGAAGGCAGCGGATTCAGTCCAATCTGCATAAGATATGCGCATATATTATCATATCCGATGATGATATGTGAAATTGACCATGAGTCGACATAAAGTAGTGTTTTTCCGTAGACCCTTGAGCAAACTGAGGAGGAAATCTTTGTTGATGCGGTTGTTGGAGACGTCCAAGGAAAGCAGAGATTCGTTGGTCTCCAACACTGAGCCCATTCCCAGGCAGCCTTCCAACGACAACCCATTCCACGCTAGATTCAGGTGGCAAAGCTTCTGATTGCCCTGAAAATTAAAGGATAATTAAGTATTATGATCTCTGCATGCGTAATTCCGTTACCTTGATACCATCTGTCAGGGTAACGACACCTTTTCTTCTCAAATGGTTCCAACTTAGATCTAGTGACGTCACAGACTGATTATGAGCTGAAAGCAAGATATTTTGCTATAAATTATACAGCAGCATATATACAAGTCACTGGTATTGTCATCGCCAGTATCTGTACACAATGTCTGGCTACATTTTGGACTATTATGGAAACGTGTAGTTGTGGGCTGTGTTGGTTGGTGGGTGGCATTTCGGTTGTTATATAATTCAAGTACCAATTACCAGTGTTTCTACCCCCTTCCTACTCCTGGAAGCTAATAAGTTTTACACACACTGACCAACACCTTCTTTCAATATTGTGCATGGTTTTATGATGATGGTGCATTGTCACTTACGTAGAGCTTCGCCTATTTCGACGCCTCCGATTTCACAAAAGTTGTTGTGGCTGAGATCTAAGGTTTCTATGCAGGTGTTATGCTGAGAATAACACTATTATGCATACAAGGAATAGACACCAAATATAACTCACGCTGATGATGTCTGCAATCAGCCGAGCGTCCAGGTCAGAAAAGCGATTACCTGAAGTGAACAATAATCAATGAGACCATGGGTTAAATAACATATAAGACTCACCTGATAAGCTCAATTTCTTAATTATCACGTTGTCTACGAGCACATTTCTTAGCTCTCGCAAACCGCGAGTCCCGATGCTATTCTGTGCTAAAGTCTGTAACAACAACAAAAAACACCAAAATTGTCTGCTTTTGATATTTCAGACTTTGAAGCTAACCAATGAAGTAATGCAATTATTGGCCATGAGCATCTCCGCGATGTATGACGCTCCTTGGCATCGCATGTTGTTACCTGTTAAATCGATGCGCTTGATGCACACGTTGTTCTGAGGAGAAGAATAGAATGTATTGATGCTATTTCGATATAAGATTAAGTGTGGACCTTACCACAAGCGCAACTGCACATGCCTTCGTCCCGTTGGCACCTAAGATGTTATTTTTGATGACTAGATCGTCCTTCCCGATGCTCTCTAGCATTTTTGATGAGGGGATGAGATCCATCTTTTTGCAGGCTCGCAGGTAGGTCAACCTGGATGTCTCGTAAACAGGTACTGCTTCTGGCGATTCAACCCGCGTTGGTGCTAAGTTCTCCTCGTCCAACTCATCTGGGGTTTCTAGGGGATGTTACGTCATAAGGGCTTTAAGTACACCTCAAGAGATAGGCTCGTTATTTGTGAAAGTATTACGTAACGAAATTATTACTTAATTATTACTTAATTATTACTTAACGAAACGTGACGCTATTTTTAATAATGTTGCTTGATATTCTTGATGACGTCATATGATAAGCTATAGGAAGGATCAGGAGAAAGAGTGCGAAATAAGTCGCTTGATCTTCAATCAAATCGAAAGCAAACATATTTGGTACTTAAGGGTATTAATGCCGGATACTGTTATAAATACATTTACTGATCACATTACACAATGCGCAGTTGACATGTAAAAACAGTGCTATAAATGCACATAGTGCTTCAACCAAGCGTGCTTGCCAGGGAAGGGTTTGGCACTGTCCAGCCACCATGCCTTGTGTCCTTGGGCATTTAACTCTTGCTTACTTTCTCGGACCACATAAGTCTGGGTTGTTTCAGGATTCCATCAGTTAGTCACCCAACCAAACGTTATATTACTCAAATAACTCGATGCATTAGTTCACATTCACAGAAGCTCAGCATAATAGTGATGTGAATATCACCTCCGACTTGGATTTCTGTGTCGAATATTCGCACCGATGACCCCGAGGGGGCTGCGTTGGATCGAGAAAGACGCGCAGACCTGAGATTTGCGCTCAGGGCGTCTTTCCAGCGATGCGATCTGCCGCCACCCGGGTTGCTCCGTGTCGCACGGACCATTTTCTTCACATTAAAAATGAGGTCCGTGTTTGACAGTAGGCTTTGCGTCTCCTGCAGATGCAAGCATTTGTATGGCGCTATAATAGATCTATATATGCTATGCACTGTGACACTGAGAGTGCAATTTGTTATATTGAGAGTACAATATATTGCAATTATACATCTTACAATGGAATTAAGTCGGAAGCACGATGAAGTATACTGATGATGATGAAGTGGTATACTATGATGAGATGTTTCTTGCGAATGCTGCAATTATGTGATCTATATGAGTAAACAGTAAATCATTAAAAATAAATACGTCTCACATTATAATATCATGCATCGTGGCATTCACACGTTATTCATTAATTAATTTCGCCCCATCAACGTCACTTAATATTTATACCTTCGTAGGCTTGGTCATCACCGTCTAGGGATCGGTGCACACCGAATATCACAGTACAAGAACCTCGCAACAATAGTAACGAGTATTCAATCTAGCATTGTTCAACGCTGTGCTGGACCATATATTCACCTGGTATATAATCCAAGATCAGTTTGAACAGATGCAAACACTCTTCTCGGCGTTCCATACTTGTAATGTAAACCGGAAGAGTACAACACGTGACTGTTATGTTGACCTACTCTTTAATCATTCAAGATGGCATTATTCAGGTGTCATAAAGTGGTCAACCATTTCGCATTGCTCGCTTCCAACGCATTGCATAATACCCGTTATACATTACTGATGACACTCCACACTTATACAATTTTGATCAAGTGGGAGCATCAACTGCCAACACTACAAACAAGAAATCAAGAACCTACCGAGGCATCATCAAATGTTAATTTATCCAGGTTGAGTTTCTCGACATGTCTGTAGGACTGCATGGCGTATCCCTTACCAGAATATCACGAAATGAGAATCCACTCAAAGAACACTACTCAATGTTTACTGGTTCATGCCAGATCAGCCCTAGATTAGCTAGTGCTGAGCCCACCAAGTAATTTAGATCCCCTCCAGGTCATCTTCTGGGATTAACACGGATTTCTGAGTATTATTTAACTCTGTTGGGGGTATTCTCGAGAAAGATCAAATCCGATTGGAGTCTTGTACTAATTATACCTAAGCATAACATTACAATCTTCCCATAACATTTTAATGCGGAAATTCGTTAATTCGCATTTAAGATGTTTTCATTTTGGAACGTTTTTAGAACGATTATTATTTAGAACGATTATTATTATTATTATTAATTTTTTTTTTTTTTTTTTTTTTTTTTTTTTTTTTGAACTGCTGGAAGATCTGCTCACTCGACGGCTCCCATTGTTAACAATAGGAGACTTACTTTCATGACATCACGAGAAGAAAGCGAGATTTTAAACCTCTCAAATTCGATGCATCAAGGAATTATCCCAGAGCAAGCGTATTGTTTGAAAATTTGTCAGTCAAAAGGCGTATTTGTCTTTTTGGATGCATCCTCTATCATCCGTTCCTAGTTCAAAACGGTCCTCTTAAACGCATTAAAATGTTATGTGTCATTCAGGCACATCCGGAATTTTGGTTCAAGGAAATGGTTTTATGACTTGTATCATTCGCTCATCTGGTTCAATGCTGCTAGCATTTGATAATAATTCTGCTTATGAGCACAATGTGCAATAATAGTAATTGTATAAACATGTATATAAACATCGTTTTGCTACACACTCCGATTATATAATTATATTAAACAGCCATTCTATATACTCGAATATACAATCATATAATATTGTCGTGTGCACAATTACACAATTTTAATGACCGATCAGTGTATTTTATAGCATTTACGAAACACAAATATGTCTGCGTTCTTTGATCTGGAAAGAGAGCACGATGATTGGCTGCTATGACCAATGGGTTAACAAGCACAGTTATACAATATCATTGACCATCTGCTCTCATAAAAATATAATGACCACTTACTCTTAGCATCCCTTTACCATACATGTATATGGATTGCTGTAACACGATATGGACAGTATTGACATGGTCATTATTTGTGTGCAAATGGACAGCAGAATACTCGATTTCATCGAAGTGTTCGATAGAGTCAATCAAATAGTATTGCATCTCGGGATTGTCCTGATCCATGTTTGGGGATGGATTTAAAATCAGTAGATAGGTAATTCGTTGTTTAAAAGCAGGGTAGTTAAACAATGTATATCGTCCAAATATCAGATTCTGTGCACACCCACCATGATGTCAAAAGAGAGAAGATCCAAGATCAAAGAATCACAAGGGCGAAATTAAGGTGAACCCATCTTCGTCCGAAAAGTAGTGAAATATAGGGATATGGATTCAGAATAATGAAACACGTCATATATCTCTTTTTCCCTGCATTTAGTTCATATATCATTGTCTATAAATTACTGATATATCAGTCAGTGAGCAATTTAACCATTAAACACATTGTGCCCCATTTATCAACAACACAGTTGGCAGAAAGAAAATTCGAAAGCTGTGCAAGAAAAAAAAAATGTAGTCATATTCATATAATCGGCTTCCTAGTGTATTCCTAGTTCATAATTTTTATGCGCATTATAGCATATATGCACGTGAAATAAGATACGGTAGTAAATGTTGCAGATTGATAGAAGACGCGCACTTGTTTGATGGCGTTTGTGGCAGTTTTCGGTAAATTTAAGCGCGCATAAATTTTGTGGTCTTTGTTGGGATTTTATTTCATTTTTGTGAACTGGAAACGGAAACGTTTTATGTAAATAAAGTGTGTATTATTAAAAATGGCGGCATGGTTTCGTATTTTGAATTTGCAGCTCAGATTAATTATTTTTGCATCCGTAATAGCTAGTATTGATCGAAAGTTCGAAACCCATACAAAATAGCGAAGCGCTTGTATCGATCAATATCTCTTGAACTTTGGATCAGCATATAACCTGGGAGTCACAATGACCTCATGTCCTGTTATCAGTGACGTCATAAGATTACTTTAAATACAGCATTGACAGCTCCTCTATTGTACAATACAGCTTGTAACTGTCTCTTTTCAAACCCATATTCTGTGATGGGTAACTCACACACTGCTGAACCGGACTCCGCCGTGGTGGTCGATGGAGGACTCTGCCTGCCGAAGGACGCAAGAGCATTGTACACCGATGGTTCTCACTGGGTTTCGTGTTTTGCAAAAGTCCAACGACTGCCGCTGCGGACGTTCACTGTGCAGCCCGAGTGTGTGGGATTCTCAGGCGTCGTCCAATGCGCTATCGTCGTGGATGCGAACAGCCTTTCTTGTGCTTGTGATCACTTTTTGGGAGAGTCTGATGAACAGATCGAGAAGGTGCTTTTGGAAGAACTGGAGAACCGTCTCAGCAAAGTTGTAGCTACTCTCGATGGTCACAAGGATGCTGGTGAAGTTGCTGAGATGGCACAAAAGGACGCTTCCGTTTACTTAAGACTCATGGGGTTCGGAATTATTAGCTACAGTATAAGATAGATTGACTATGTTGGTATTTAGGCTCGTGTTTGTGTGTGTCCATTCATTCCGATCTGTAACAGTCAATAAACAACCATGCTGAATACGAACATAATGTACATTGAAGATATAATTAAGGCACTGGATCATAAATTTGTATCATATATGAGACGAAACAACCATGCCCACAAAATAACAAAATATGATTTGCTAATCATAAGTTGATCTCACTTGGTTGTCGGGATGTCTAGAAATTGCCTCAGAATTTCCAAGCACATAAACAAAACAAAACAAAAAATGGTAAAAATACATGTTAGTGTATTTTATTATTGTATCTGTGATTTGACCAAATTTCCAGCTACTGTTGTGGTACATAAGCTAGTTCAGCGCCGATCATTATATTACACAAGGACTCCGCTTAAGTCTTACCGTAATCATATCATAAGATGTCAGCTTTCCATTCTATTATATCAATCACGATATACATTGTTGAAGTCGTTGCTTGTTAAATGCCAATTCGTTGAATATAAAATAACCTTCTGTTTCATATTTAGACAATTGATCATAATTGTACGCAGCCGGGTGCGATCTTAAGATCTATCGATATTTCCCATAATGCATTGCTCAATATTTCATCATCCAGGTGTGAACAGCAGAAAGCGATTATAATGTCTCAAAGATTTTCGCTTGCTTAGTCGCCATGTACGTGCATACTAACTGTCTCCCGCTGACGGTGATCGTTCTCCTCTTCTTGTCCTTCGTTGCTTTGTACATCAACGCCAAGATGAAGTTTGATTCTCGAAATACGATGTCGCTGAATGCAACAGAAGGCACGTCGATGTCGTCATTGATGACGTCATCAATTGTGGTGAACGCGACTGTATAGTGTGAATGGATACATTGAATTAGGATTATTCTCAGCGTTCTAGTGAAAAAGATTATTTGGAAGAAATGAACACAATTATTTGACTGTGTTAACTCTGGATTAATGTTATCTGTTTTTATTCAACTGTGAATGTTATCTACTTGTTATGCAAACTAAATGTATGCTGAATTTCTCCACTTCAACGACTTCTAGATTTAAAAATAAATTTTCCTGTGTCAGAAATGTCTTTTTCGTCTTCACAGATTTCATGTCGCAAAACTATACTGCTCGATGATACCTTTTAAAATTCATTGTCGTTATTAGAATACGACCTGGAATATTATTTTTCTTGCTGTTTACAAGCAGATAAAAGTCGTTGGCTGTGTACGTTGGGTAAATTTGGCTGATTATCATATTCACATGGCTGAACCATATTATAGTCAGTTGACATTGTGACCTTTCGTCATAATGGTCTGTCAATCTCGTGAACTGTCTACGTTAACATTATGGCGGGTTGGCTATCGACGCTATATTTCATTCTTATGACACCTGATGCACACATGAATCATGGAACGTTATGGGTCATGATAAATGTTCAGTGTATAATAGATTGACATAATTGGCCATAGTATTTAGAGACATCGCACAAAACCTCACGACAACAGCAAGTATTGGCATTTTCAAGGGATTTTATTGCTCGTGACATTTTACTAAACATGATCAGATAACAAAAGTGTTCTGCACGCTATTATCTGTTACAATCAACTAATTAACTGATATTAAACTAGTTATAAAATTTATTATCAGACACCCCCCCTCCCCCCGCTTCCTCATTCATTCGATCATTTATCAAAAGCATGAAAATAATAAGGTGCAAAAAAAAAATTAAAGATGAATTCGTAAAAGTAAAAAATAAATATATTATATACATGTACATATTAAAAAAAATCATCTATTTAAAATTATATAACCCTATAAGACCATATTATAGTGAACAGATGAATGCATCATTTATTGGCAAAGAAATGTACTGTCGTTGTAGAGTTACCCCACTTATTTTGTGCTGAGTTCGGCGGAAAACCTTATTAAATGACCCTTAAATAACCCTGGATGACCCTGAAATCACCCTGGATGACCCTATTGAAAATGCAAGCACATTCTTCGGCTACAGCGACGTGCATTGTTATTCCGCGTAGACGTTTCAGCGTCAATCTAAGCATCGTAAACGATCACACGTTGTCATAGTGATTTGGATTTCTTGATCTGTGCCTATTGCGTAGCAGAATTGCGATCACAGCCAAGGCTAAAACGAGGAGAATCACAGCTGACAGAATGATTCCCAGCCAACCTGCAACAAACATTAGGAGATTTACCGCTATTCATACGTTAAACTCTTACTGAATTTTGATTCGTCGGAAGGTTTGCAAGCCTCGTTCCAATCTTCAAATGAGCCTGTGAACACAATTGGGCGCATCAGGCTGACAAACTCATTGTAGGTGCATGTACCATCACAACCTGCAATAATAATAATAATAATAATAATAATAATAATAATAATAATAATAATAATAATAATAATAATAATAATAATAATAATAATAATAATAATACCTAAGATGTCCCCCATTCCAAAGAAGCAGCGGAATGAGACAACCGACGACGGTGTCCTATTTGTAGTGTATACTACGTGTATATAATATATACGATGACAGTTAATATATAGGTGTGCACACTGTGTACTAACATAATTATACATGCGGTATGTCTACGCACCAGGAAGTTGAAGTTCCACTGGATCATTGCCGGGGTCTGTAACAGTGTCATTCTTGAAAAGGACTTTGACCTTGAATTCAGAATCGATTTCATGCAGCTCAAATATGACGGAGGACGCGTAGGGTGCTTGAAGGTGGTTGTACACGCCCATTGCCATCAGGTACACGACGAGGGTCACGTCGTGCTGGGGTCAGCTCAGTTAAATCAGGCATTCGGAAATCTGCAAGTGTGTCTCACCCCGGAGTAAATGGTGATTTTTCGTTTGTCGTCTGTGGTGATTGATTTCTCCATCAACTGAATCAAATCGTTGAAAAATGGACCTGGATGGTGAGAATCCGTTTAGTTGTTATAGTAACGTGATTGAAGATTATGATAATAATTAATGGTGATTACATATCCAAAAGAACGGCACTGCACTAATTAAAGCATAAACTGCATATAT
>KB302448.1:195024-240088 GCA_000328365.1 Capitella teleta
ATTCCTAACAGCCTGGTTAAAATAAGAGGTCTTGGATACGCTCATAAAAGCTCTCGTTTTTCGAGGATCTCCCGGTCCCGGTACAAAATGACTTGAAACATGCACCACCTGCGCTTAGTGCTGTATATGATTATACTTACCTGCTCTTAAATGAAGAATGTTGAGTGTTCCGAAATTGAATATATATTTCGAAGTGTAGAGAGTTTCCAGCTGCTCGATGACCTCCTCGGTTGCCCACACGGGCATTGTCATGTTGTTCGTCATCTGAGAATATTATTCAATGAATGAATGCATTATAGGTAACAGTAAAAAAAAAATACAAGTATTGACTCCCATTTTGGGTAAAAGAATTCCCGTGAGTCACTTTCGCTTTAGGTTCTCCCTTGTGTCCTTCAAGTCGATAGGAAATGCTAGTTTGCTTTAGTATAGGCCTGGATGTTCATATTTATTTTTAGCATCTAATGAAGATATACATTTAAAATAATGAATGTTATTTCTAGCATCTAATGAAGATATACATTTATAAATAATGAATATGTAGTGTATAACTATATATACTAGAAATATATACACTTATATTTAACAATTTACTGGTAAGGCACTATAAAATAAGTTCACTATTGCATAAAGTGTAAAGTATTTCAAATGAATAACCCTCATATAGCATTCATGCGATTGCATCGCAGACATAATTATGAGTCTCACCTGGCAAAACAGCGGATCGTATAAATCCCAGATATCAGTGATTCTCTGTCTGATATCATCAGTTATTTCATAACCAGCCAGAGCAATATATCTATCAATGAACTCCTGAAAATTACAATCATAACCGATGTCAAATGTGTCGTTGTCAGCCATTCACCTGATTTTGTTCATAAAATGTCCCCGCATTAAAGTAATTTTCTTCTTTCAGTTGGTCATATCTGCTACACTCTCCATCCACATAAATTATCTGAAGATTGTAACATTTTATTTTATTGTTATACGGATTTTTCGCTTGACCATGTGGACATTCAAGTATACACAGCGCACAAGCTCACGTTGTCATATTTCTTGGGCACCGCATGAACCGGAAGTGGTTGCCATGGTAGGTCAGGCTGCCAAACTTCGTCACCGGAAGGAGGAAATATGGCCGCCAGGTTTGCTTCTGCACTCATAATGGTTCGGTCGTAATCTGAGCTACGTACATACACCTGCAATCAATTAAGGAATGGAACTTATAGGAGTTCGACAGTTTGACTCACTTCGTCCGGTTGGTATCGATTGCTGACCAAATGGCCATAGCGTTGTTTGAACAGATGACCAAGGTCATAGTGCTGTTGCTGACCAACCTGAGGGGTCAGAGGGGAGGTCAAATGACTGGAGTATGGTACACATTGCAATGCAGACAAATCCATAATGTGTGATAATATAATCATAATTTATGATAACACAGCATATGGAGGAAGGTGCGAGGAATGGTTACACTGACCGTGGTCAATTGGCCATATCCCCTGGGCCAGGCTGATACTGGATTGGGGTCTGCGGGATAGGAGTACTCCTGGCTGCGAGCTCCATGCCTGAACACCTGTGTTGAGACATTTCTTGGTAGTGAACATTCGTGAAATAAATTTGTTCTTTTGAAAAGAACAAAAAACAAAAACAAAACCTTAAAATCCATGAGGATCCAAAATGATATGAACGCCACGTGAAATGAGAGTATACTGTTTGTCATTGGCTTTGGCGTGATGAAAATTAAAAGGAATTTTGACAGTAAAGTGTTTATCCAAGCGGGAGTTAGGCTGAAAAGGCGCTTGAAAAATTCCCACGTACTTTGATAGTTCCACACAAAACGCCTCAAAACAGTTACATGATCAATTTGGCTAAAATGCATGTACATATATGTAGTAGTCACAGGGCGCTCTGTGAAATTATGTTTTGCTCTTTTCCTTCCGAACGCACTTAATAGCAGACGAGAGCACCACAATCCGCCGAGCTAACTGGATAATAATACGTACTGCAATGGCTTCCCTCGTATATATTCACTTCATATTTCAGCCTTTTTTGTTCACGTGTTCTTGGTATCAGGCTAATCAAGGAGCTTAGATTCAAACAGGGAGGCGCCTCAACTCCCAGCGAGCATAGCGACTATGCTGAAGCCACGAAGCCATGTGAGTGAAGCCATGTGAGTGAAGCCACGCCCAGAGCCGTTATGGTTAGAAGCAGGAGACCGCCGCCATGGACACTCATGTGTCGGTGTCCTCACCAGTGCTGGTAACTCATCCCCCATTTTTCTTCTTTGATCCGGTACAAGTCAAGACGTTGTCTCAATTTCCGTCTATTGATGGTATAAAATTTGTTTTAAGTGTGAGAAACTATTCCGTCATCATGCATCATCAAATAGCCAAAATTTATCAAATTATCATATATCTTCCACAGTATTATCAGTCCTTAAATCGTTCATAGGTGTTTCTTGTTTCCCTTCTCGCTCTCATCATATATTTCATTCTTTTGGAAAATCATGTCATGCATTTAATTAAAACAATAGCCGAAAAATATTTTCTAATTATATCTCTCTTTCATCTAATAATGTACCTGTGCCTGTTTTTATGTTTATATATCTATGCGTATATATTAGTACATGTATTATGTATATTGTCTATATAATTGTTGTGGTAAATAAAATTTCAACATCTGAAATTCTGTCTAAATTTTTCTTTCCTCTATCGCATCACGCACGGATATCTGTGTATTGCTCACTGACTTATTTATAATTATTTATTTACTTATATTAGTTATATATGTAACAGTGCATCAACGATAACACCAAGAGATGCACTCTTAATAACTAGCATGTAAGCAAGGGGCGCGGATTAAGATAAAAAGATCGCCTGTATCAACTTGAGTTCATGTGAGTGACACAGTCGGTCAGTTCAAGTTCCGGTCAGTTTTGGGTGAGTGGAAATGGCGGTCGATGTGCGCTCGAGGGGAAAACCCAAAAGGGCCGGCTTCAGTGGTTATATGCAGTATGCCGTCTCCTTCTTATCTATGCTCTTCGAGGTTGATAGCTTTTCGAAAAGGGATTGTATGTAACGTATATATGAATACTTCATACAATGCTCAGCATACAAACCACTTCAACGCATTCTCACAAGTATCGCTATTCTGCATGCCACCAAGAACAATGGTATATTATAACGAATACTCACAATGTAGGCAGATCTCAATGTTTCACTTTGTCCATGGCACAAATTGCAACACAGTACGAATAACGCCACGAGTCCAAAGAGGAAGGAGGACATTATTGGTTTACAAACACCGACAGCAATGATAAACCCATGCAGTGACCATAATGATATACCGTTATCTACGGGTCATTGACCTTTATATCGCAAAAGCGATTTCGCTTCTGTCGCTACATTATTATTGCACATTTTGTTTGATTGAATAAAATTATTATTATTATTATTATTATTATTATTATTATTATTATTATTATTATTATTATTATTATTATTATTATTATTATTATTATTATTATTATTATTATTATTATTATTATTATTATTATTATTATTATTATTATTATTATTAATTGCAGAGCATCGTTATATTTGTATGAATATGATATGAAAAAGAGCAAGTGATCTTCTGGCTATGGTGCCCAATGTGCAACCTATGGATGCGACGATTGTCAAGGACAAGTTTCAAGATCATTTTTCACTTTTATTTTTGATCCTGCTGATCAAAAGAGAATAATAATTATTTCATATTTTGGAAAAAGTTGAAAGTTGATATTCATACCTATCATATTGCATTGAAATATGGGGGGCCACATATCCATCTCAACTAGCCACTTTAATAACCATCCAAAAGAAAGGGCTTCGTATCTGTACAAACTCTAACTATCGCGTCCAGACGGACCCTTTATTTTCCCAGCATTCAATTCTCAAACTTAACCAAATCTACCAATTACAAACACTGATGATCCTCTACAGACACCATAGCAATCGTTTCCCGTCTCTTTTTCATGATTTTTTCACCAAAAAAAAACGATAGTCTCCACAACGTTGCCACCAGACAGAGCACTTGGTATTCGCTGCCCTGGTTGCGCTTGACATGCTCATTTCATTCGATTCGGTACAATGGCCCTCAAATTTGGATTTCAGCCTTGAGAAACAAAATTTTAATACTTCCCGACGACGCATCCATTTCCAGAAAGAAAACAAACAAACAAACAAACAAACAAACTTAAAACGTAAATTCCTTTCTAATATTGAGTCCTGACTTCTAATCTTCTATATTCTCCTCTCCTACCTCCCAACTCTCTTTCTCTCTTCCTTCTCCTCCCATCTCTTTCTGGGTTTTTTTTTTTTTTTTTTTTTTTTTTTTAATCATCCATTCTTCTTTTCTATATTATAATTTGATTTGTTGGGCATATTTATTTATAACCACATTAAGTGAATTACAACAGTAATAGTATATACATGAGGGCCCATACTCCATCTGGGGTCTGCCCTTTTTGGCCAATTTACATTTAATTATCTGTAAAAATTATCAAATTTGTATCTACTTATTAATTTTTTGGTGCCAATAAACTCCTTTTGACATTGACTTTGACTTTTGTTTGACCTGTCACATCGGCCATTCGTCGTCAATTTTCATTGATTTCCCAGTCAGTCAACACTCTGCTCTTGACTTGTTTTGACCTGAAGCCTTCCACAACTTCCAGGTTCTTGGTTCTTACCTCCTTATCCACTGGGCCAGAACGAGGTCTGGACCGTGACGTCACGGTCCAGGTAGAAGCTGGATGAAAAACGGGTCCCTAGTAATTGCTATTTTTATTTGAAGCTATGTTTGTTTGTCTGTGCTTCTCAAGCTCATTAGTAATTTTTGCAAAATTGGATTAATGTTGCATTTAGTTAGTTTTGTGTGTGTGTGTGTGTGTGGTTTTTGTTTTTTTGTTTTGTTTTTTGTTTTTTCCCGCTCGATGTGGGTTATGCCTGAAACTAAAAGCACATAATTATATCTATTTTGGTACAAACTACTAAGGCGATAAGTAGACAACTTTATGAATGGCGGGAAATGAAAGAAACAATTTGTCGGATACTTTCTGTTGATCGGTTTCAGTTTCCGTATCAGTCGGCCTTGACCTCAACCAAATATGGCAAATTGAGTTCCGTCTGTCAAACTGCAAACGCGTATCACACATGAAAACCTCCAGTTACGAGGAAATATCTTCCCTGGAACCTTAAATTTACGCAATTTAATTCTTTTTTGTGTTTTTGTGTCTCCGCTTCTTTCTGAAGCAGAATTTTCCAGTAAGTTATCGATTTCACTCCTAACTTAGTGCGACTGTCACTGAGTGTGACTGTCAGTGTCAGAGTGACTCGGAGTGACTGTCTCAGTCAGTCAGTAGTCACTGAGTCAGTAGTCACTGCAGTGGTCAGTGGCTGAGACTAAACGCACTGAGTCATAATTTCATAGAATAGATGTGGCCATCTGAGGGGGGTGTATCCAGGGTATCCATACAGCAATGTCAGTGTTGGGAATGAAACTATAAGTTATGAGTATCAGTATAAGTCAGCTTAGCTTCCCAAGCCGTAGCGTAGCGGTGTGTGGGAACGGCTCTGCTACCCTTGGGGAGCTAAAGTCAGCTAGTGATTGAGCCTCACTCTCAGTTACTACTTAATGAGTTATTCATAGCACAGATAAATCGGGCGATGTGTGTATGGCTACTCATCCCATGGCGTCTCGCCTTCAAATGGGCTCCCAGAGCAGATAGTATCAGCCTCGTCATGTCCTCTCTCCTTATTTCAGGTGGCCAGAGTGAAAACGGCTCACGTTTGAGTCATAACCTGATCCCCCGGCAAATTACATTAATTGTGTACATTTTCAATAGCCAAATAAATGTCTCTCTCTCTATTCTTCCTCTATGGGGAAACAGTGCACTTGATACCCTCTGGATTGAATCGAGATACAATATAGCTCCATGTAGCAAAAACAGGTCATGATGGTAATATAGATCAACATGACAACTGCTACAATACTACATGGTTGCCCTGGAGACCCTTGCCAACCTTCAAGCTTACTTCGCACGAAATGCACACCCCCGCCCACTCAGCACTGTAATTGACATGACTGCCAATTTTGACCCAAGTTTGGCACAGAAAAGGCCAAAGCACTTTGAAAGCAGGCAACTCTGGACTCAATCTTTCATTAGAGTATCCTGTGCATAAATATGTACATTCCTTCATAGTGCAATAAACTATAGTTTGACTATGACCTTGTGGTCAGCATAACATTGAGCTGGGATGGGTGGAACTTGTCCTTTGCTGAAGAAGGGTTGATTCTTGTACGGCATTCGCAGTAGCTACCTTGAATGGTGAGGCTCAGACAAACAAATTTTGTGCAAATTGCTTTGCATATGAATATATTGTATTGGATTCTGTTTAATCTAATGATGAGAAAAGAGAGTATGCAGTATAATAGATTTCAAATAATACTAAAAGGTATACATGTACTGGTAGAACAAGACATATGAAAAACCACTGTGATATTCCTGATATTGCTATATCTTAAGTGATGTGTATAATCCTAAAATTATCCCAATATACAGGATAATTAATTCTGGATATCCGATTATCCGGAACATGTCACTCACTATTCATGCATCCCTAATCCTTATGCTGATTCTTCTCTTGGTGTCGCTGAGCTCGTGCACTCTGCAGTGAAAAGATATAGTCGTGTTAACAGTATTTTTTGGCCAGAAACATATGTTAAGCGGGCACTAGTGCTCGAGCGGGCCATTTCTACTGGTAATTCTCAAAATGCGCTCACTGGGCAAGAGACCGCCATGTCCTCTCTCCTTATTCTTTCTCTATGGGTAAACAGTGCATGCCGGCAAGAGTTACATCAGGGAAGCCCCTACGAGGATGAAGGCACTGTGCACTGTGTATTTAAGGCACCCAAATCCTCCTGTGTGTTGTTAGTCAACCCATAGGGTGCATCAAAGAATATGGAGACATTCTTTCAGCCATCTTAAAAAAAAAAAACCAACTCAAAAGCTGTGATAACCAGCCAATTAGGAGATCAGAGTGTTTATGCAGTCGATTGAATGAACAAAGCTTAAAGTTTTTGAGTCGGCGCCAGTCACTTCAACTTTAGTTGACATTCTTATTTTGCTTCCTCTTGACTTGCTTCTCCGGGACATGAAATGGAAGCCGCAAATCTGGGCATCTCTGCAGGCCTCGACAGAAGAGGCGCTCGATCGAGCTCGAGCGCCATTGAGTGCCTAAAACTGATGAGCGGCAATCGTTTCATCGAGCGCCTAAAATTCGTCTGCTTCGTGTGTTACCATACAGGCACACACAGCAGGCAGAAGTGTGATACCCCATGACAGTTCTGGTTTCAACCCTTGTACTTTTGGATTTGGTCCATGATTCGACATGGCTTTGGTGATTTAGACATTGCTTAGCTGACTTGTACTATAGTGAGAAGACATAGGTCTATCCACACGCACCCGATTCATCTGTGCTAGACATGGTTGACAAAATTGAATGCAAGAATGGATGAATGATGAATCTGAATCAATTTGAACAGGACTCGCATTACCTGGTTAATTGACCATTTGTCTGATCATAATTTTAATGATCATGATCATGAAGAGCATTCAGCATCCATGCACTGAACTATACTTGAGTTAAACTTACATTAATAATTAATGCTTCAATATTTTTCTTACCAATTACTCGTATATTTTTTGTTGCTGATAGTTCAATACCACTGATACCTGTGCGGCTATGACCTTATGACCTTATGAGTTAGGATTTTAATTTCAACGATCTAATTGAATCAAATAATGACCATCGGTCAATGTACCATAACTTGTCCATGCAGATAATTATTACGATTTTATTGTACACAGTCGCTTATGTCTAGCATGCTCCATGACATGATTTCAGGATGAGAATATTCAATTACCATAACAAAAATAAGGAGCTTGAAAGACACAAATGTCTTTGATTACATGTAGCTGAGGTTTACATATAGTTATTGCCATACGTGAAAAAGTTTGTGTGCTTTTCATCAATATAGTTATTTTAGAAATATAAAATACCGTATTCAGACTTCCATATTTCACAAGCATTCTCAAACCCCAAGGATGTGTGATATACAAAGAATTGGCTTCCAATACAGCTAGGAATAAATAATGGGATGTATGCATAATTATTAAGGGATTTTTGAGAGGCCTCAACACACAAATAAAACTCACATAATTATGAATTATATTTTTCTTATTTAATATAAAAGTTTATTGATAAATCATAATACCAAATAACTGTTAACCACCACACAGAAAAAAAAAAAAGAAAAAAAAAACATCGATCGCCTTGACACTTAATTCTTGGAGATCAAATTTTCACTCCCCTGGGATTTTCTTCTATCAAGGCCTGTCTCTGATTGATACATTATCATATCGCACCGGTATTAGCTAGCTCAAAATTCCCCCTGTATTCAGCGACCAGCTGTTTTAATTGACCGTTTGGAATCAGTCCTCACTGTGGTCGTTTTAGACGGGTTTTACTGTAACTATCAGTTACAGTTAACAGGATTCAAAGTGATCTTGCCTTTTGAAAACTTCCTTAATACTTCAGCTAGCACAGTAATCGGGCATCAGAAATTTAAACAAAATCCAATTCGTTATTCAATGGCCTCAGGAAAACATTATTGGTAGCTGCACCCAGCACTTAGCAAGTTGTCAGGCAAGCAGAATAATCATGACGGCTCTTAAGTTGAGCTGAATATTCCTCCACACTTGTCTACAGAGCTGTGTTGTGTACAGCCGCAATGTACGAAAAATTATGTATCACTATAATGTATGTACTGAATAATCAATATTTATTGATTTTATTCTTACTGAATGTTACTTCAACTGAAGTAATAAATAGAGTAATTACCGATGCATGAGATCAAAATGATGATGTCTCCAATATATTCCTCTACATTCTAGATACAATTTTAACACAATCATGGGATGATAATTCAACTTTGCTACATATAGTATTTCAAAGAAATATACTCTATGCTTTCATGTATTGAGATTTAAGAATTGCAATGGTGTTTTTTTTCTCTCTTATTTATTTCTCCATATATATATATTTTGTTTGATTAGATTTTTATGTTTGCCTTGTGTTGTTTTCAGTTGTTTTGTGGTGTTTTGCATGCATCAAAGGAGGAATCCTTCTCTGAAATTCAATCAGCTGATCTAACAGGTACTTAAGCTGAAACCCAGCTCACACTCCTCCTCCTCCTCCCTCACCCTCTGATGTTTCCTTCTTCACAGCTGATGCGGTTCTTCCTCCCTTCGCTGTTCCCATGGCAACGACGCCTGTTGTCTGACAAATGAGATGGCCAAAAGCGAGACCCGCTACAGAGTCCTCAGCCCCAACGGCATTCAGGAGACTGGCAGCAGCACTGACGAAGAGATGATCGACGTTACTACCTCTGATGCTCGCTTCGAGTACACCGACCTGGCTGATAAAAGCCAAGGTTAGTGTCTCTACCTGCATGGCTCACCTTTGACCTCTTGAGATTTTCATATTTGGGAGTCATAATCTGATCTGAAAAGAGGCATTATGATTCTCCTTTGTGACTTCAGAGCTTGTGTTTTACTGTACAAGCTTAAAAAGGGCTTTTCATAATGTTCACCTTGTCATTAGAATCATGATAGAATGGTGCTAGACCAGTCGTGGTGGTTCGCTGCTCAGCTTGGGATACTATGTGCAATCAGGATTCTCTCATGTTCTGAAAAAAAAAAAAAAAAAAAAAAGACTCTTGAAATCCCTCCGACCACAGATGGTAGCTTCAGAATGTTGGGGTCATTTTGATCCACCCTGTATTCGACCATTTGGTCATTTTGTGTCTTATTTTTTTCACTGACGTCGCCCGTGTTGTGTATAAAACCATTCAAATGTATTAGCTGCCAAGTACATGTAATTGGAAGGCAGGAAGAGAAACTGAATATACAAATATATGAGAGCATCCTGTAATTATGTAGCCATGAAATAGCCACATTTAATACACGAATGAAATTACGTTAGTATTAGGTGCGAGTCCTTTTACATGACCCAACCGAGCTGTATATAACAATTATGTGTCATAAGATAAGCATCTCGAGTGTTCTAAACAGATGAGTGCTTGGTAGATTAATCACGTGTGCTTAAATAACATCACTGACGATTGACTCATTAGTACTTGATTATCAGGTACTGCATAATGACTAATGACAATCATCAGATCAGCGCATTTTTCATAAAGATTCGTATGAATTCGGAGCAAACAGACACCTAGCACTTCATACACTGTACACAATTTCTAATGACAATTTGAAATACTGTTAATGTCACCCCAACAGTGTTGCGTAATTGGCCACTTACTGTTTATAGTAACTTTCGACTTCTCTTTGTGCGGTTCATTGTGAAGCCTCTTTGCATAAAGAGGTTATCTCAGCACCTCCTTCTGCTCCTCCGCTGAGGGGGGCGGGGCCTCATTGACCTCCGAGGTCAACGTTCGCCTATTTTCTTTTAGCACTCTCTCTTTAAATCCGCCATTTGGATAATGTCAGCTGTGAGGATTGTGATCATCGGTTTCTGCTTCTTCTCTTCTTCCGTGTCTGTTGTGATGTTTTCTGCCTGTACATCTGCGTTCGTTTAGCGTTGTTCACCTGCACTGTCGCTGGTGCTGCTTCAGTGCGCGCGTGTTTGCCGTGGATTTTGTCATTTCCACTGGTTCCATGCATCAGAATTGGTTTTTGCAATTCCGTCGTTAATTCTTTCCCTTTTGTCCGACTCCATATCGAGGCCGGGGGCTGTGCGCTTCTGCATATGGTTGCGTGCAGGATAGAATCATCTGCCCTCAAATAGGAAGATACCTACGTAAATGAGCACCCTCAGTATTACGTCATCTACTTAGCTGTACATCTACCGTGTGCAAGTAAACATGCACACGTGTGTATGCCCTCTGTAGGGACCCTGGACTCTGCGATTGGCGGTACATTTGTCCTGATTGCAGTTCAATGCTTCTCCGCATTGAGGCGTCTATCTGAAGCATCGGCCGGAGCGCTCTTCCTTATCACCGAGATCTTTGCTCGATGGAGCTTCCTCCTTGGCTAATGATGGATGAATTGCAGCCGTCATCTGCAGCGGCCCCTTGAAACATGATCTCCCAGCTGAATAGGTGCCCCCCTCCCTCGCATGTGTCCCTGGCACTCGGCTCCATGTCCCTCAGGGATCAATGCAGGATTTAGATATCCCGCAGGATCCGGACATGCAACATGCCATCCTATGAGAGGCTCACCGAAACGCTGCATTTATGTAAGTAAATTCTAGGATGTGTATCACAGAGTGTCGGTGAATAATATCCATTTAGCATATTGTGTTATTAGGGATTGCTTCTCGGTGCTCGTGTTCTGTCTGCCCAAGAGCCTTTCTCTTGCCGCTGCATCAGGCCACGGTTTTCATGAATATGCACTTGTTGCTGCGGAACTGCGACATTTCCCTGGAAGCGAATCTTGTTTTTCTTTTTTTTTTTCCTTGCGTCACGTTCATCTTTGCAGATGCTGCTGCCTCTAGAACGCTTGTCGTCGTCGGCTTTTGATGCTTTGCTGCCGTTTACCGTGTAATTTTGTGACATTTGAGTCGGGAAAGAGAGGCGTATAATCTCTCTTCATGTCGAAGCCACGTGCTTCTGCAAATGGAGGTACTAACTCCACTGAGAACGATGGACTTTCGAGTAATGTCTTCGTGGAAATACCGGCTGCTGCAACTGAACCACCAGCCAAGAACGCTCAGATCGAAGTATCCACCGAATTGAAGAGGAGGAAGAACGCCACTAAAAACCGCGCTGATGGTGAGCTGGAGGTACTAACATCGCTGACCTGCACTGTACACGGCTAATACTTGGCTTGCGCACGTCTGTCCTGGTTGAGCATGGCTTAGCTTAGCCTGCTTCAATAATTATCAGCTTGTGCTGCCTTCCGCTTCCTCCCTTCTCTTACCTCGCACGTGTTCGCTGCTGACATGGATTGCATCCAAAGTTCAAGGTCATTCCATAACTTTTTGAATTAATATTTATAAATTTGCGAACAGATCGCGTGAATGGAACCCTTGCTGGCTGCGGGTGAACTTATGATTACATATGGGGCTCACTTTGCACATTTCCGTGTGAGCTGTACATGTGACATTGCTGTCATATAGTTCATATTTAACCTGCCATCATGTTGATGGATTGATGATAATAATGTTGAAATAGTTTTCATTTATCCTGGCGCTCGTGGTTCTTATAATTATTATAATTATATTCTGAGCGCATGAGTTATGTAATATTAACGCACAGAGTGAGAACGTTGCATGTGATTGATTCGCAATTTCATTTGTCTCTTGTGCCGTTCTTCCTTAGCTGGCTTTTCTGCCTTTTTAGTTAACTAATTATTTCATCTTGATTAATGTCAATTATCTCCGCGTATACCTCCCTGGTTGGAATTCCCACTGATCTGTCGTCTACTGCGCATGTGTGTCATTAGGTGTGCTGCATTATAATGCCGTGGCTGACAGGGCTCAAAGTAAGATGTAAAATGAGGAATTACGTAATCACAAGAGTACCAAGTAATTTGAGCTGCTGTCGGCCGATCCAGGCATGACCCTGGAGGAGAGGTTACATAAAAGCGGCTGTATATTATTAGTAAATGCGACAGTACAATTCAATGCCTGCTGACACAACTGCTGCGTTTACGACCCTTAATTGGTTACCTCACTTACCTGTGTACAGAGAAACTCTGATATCGCGATGTCTGAACACTTGGTACTTCAGTTTGAAGTTTAAACCTCTTGGTAACTGATAGAGATTTCATCTTAGTCATTTGTGATATGAAATGAGCCCCTGAAAGGAATTTTATTTTTAGTCTGAGTCGGGATGTTCGTAATCACTGGCTTGTGTTATACCGCATGTATATCATGTGCTGCTTATAAATGCCTTGAGAATTGTGTTCTTAGCGCAATGGATTCACTTTGGGATTTATCTCAGTGGTAATATATTTGTGTCAATGTAATACGATATCACTGTACTTGGAAAATTGAAATATATGGATTAAATATCAGTATGGGGGAAGTTTAATTAACGACTACTATGGTGGAGGCTGAGAGCCTGCATATGTCGATTGGGAAATGTACGATGGGGGATCTAAGCGACGAAGGGGAGGAAACGTCTCCGCTGCTGGCGCACAGGCAGACCTCTGTGCCGAGTAGTCTACTCGGCCTGAGCTGGGCATTGCAGAGATCGGATTACGGTAGGTCACTCCTGAGGCTCCCGTGATGAAATGACTGCTATGACATCATTACCGCATTTTAATGTGAGCTTCTCTTCTTCTCCAGGGTCCACCAACTTGATGGACACCCTGGAGGACCTACCTCCGGGGATCGGCCAGTACGATGACTTCCACACCATTGACTGGCTGCGAGATATCGCGAGAGATCGCACGCGGCACCGCCACATACAGAAGAAGCGGCAGGAGAGCTGCTTTGAGAAAGTGAAGAGTGCTCACGATGCCTGGTCCGGCTGGGTGTGCGTTCTATTCGTGGGATGCGCCGCTGGTTGGTTGCTCTTGATTTGCAAACGGCGTTACAATTGTCGTGTGCGCAGGGGTTTGCGCTGCCATCATTGACATCGGAACAACGTGGATGTCAGATCTGAAGGAAGGGATCTGCGTGGATGCCTTTTGGTTGAATCGTGAACAGTGCTGCTGGGCGGCCAATGACACCTTGCTTGATCAGTTAACATGCTCACAGGTACCGTTAACTCAGCCTGTGTCGCGCCGTTGTAGCTCTGTTTTCATCAGTGGCACAGTTGGCCGCAATTATTCGGCCTTCCATCTGACAGTGGCGCCGGTGGTTACATCATCAGCTACCTCATGTACGTTGCCTGTGCTCTTGCCTGCGCTACTCTTGCTGTGATGCTGGTGCGCGTGTTTGCACCGTATGCCTGTGGCTCAGGAATCCCTGAGGTGCGTTAATCATGCATTCAGACTTTTATTTTATTTTTTTGCCTTCCTAGATTAAAACCATCCTCAGCGGATTCATCATCCGTGGATATCTTGGCAAGTGGACGCTGATTATTAAATCCGTCTGCATGATGCTGGCCGTTTCGGCTGGATTGTCGCTCGGCAAGGAAGGACCCCTGGTGCACGTGGCGTCCTGCTGCGGAAACATCTTCTCATATTTGTTCCCCAAATACGGAAAAAACGAAGCCAAGAAACGAGAGGTTCACAATTCAACACCTAACGACCAGATTTATAAATAGAATTTCACAGATCCTATCTGCGGCCAGTGCGGCTGGGGTCAGCGTGGCCTTTGGGGCGCCCATAGGAGGAGTGCTCTTCAGTTTGGAAGAGGTATTTGTGTGCAACAATGGGGTCTAAGGCCCCTATATTGAATCCGTTTCTGCCCTTGCACAGGTCAGCTACTACTTTCCCCTGAAGACCCTGTGGAGGTCTTTCTTCTGTGCTCTTGCCGCGGCCTTTGTGCTGAGGTCGTTCAACCCGTTTGGCAACGACCACCTGGTCATGTTCTACATTGACTACCACAACCCGTGGTATCTGATTGAGCTCATACCGTTCATCTTGTTGGGCGTCTTAGGGGTGAGTTCGACGATTTACGTCCTCAGATGGATTCAATCTCATGAATCCGCAGGGAATTTGGGGAGCGGTGTTCATAAAATACAACCTCAAATGGTGCCACTACAGAAAGTCAAGCAACCTTGGCAAATACCCCATTACTGAGGTATGGGTCAACTCTTTTTTCTTTTATTGAGTGTCGGAACTCGTTAATAATTATCATAACATGTTTTTTCTTTTTTAGGTTCTGATTGTGTGTCTAGTCACCGGTATTGTTGCCTATCCTAACCCTTATACCAGGTATTCAAAATGGGATCACCCTTCTTTTTTTATATTAACACATGATTTGATTTCAGGATGAACGCTAGTGAACTCATCAAAGTTCTTGTCAAACAGTGTGGACCAGAGGACGATATCGCTTTATGGTCAGTGTTGACTGATGCATGTGAATCACAAGACATAGACAGGAACTTCTTACACTAATCTGATTTCGATTTGCATGTATTATTTGCAGCGATTACCAGCGTAATCTCACTGACGTGAATGAGGCGTTCAAGAGTTCCCCTCTGGGCCCTGGAGTGGTTGCCGCCATGTGGCAACTGGCTCTGGCGCTAATCTTCAAGATGGTCATCACGATATTCACGTTCGGCATAAAGGTGACTGCGACACCAGACCTCGTTGGCTCATTTCAACTCCTTCCAGGTGCCGGCTGGTCTCTTCATCCCCAGTATGGCCGCCGGAGCCATCGCAGGACGAATGATCGGCGTAGGAATGGAGCAACTGGCGTTGTATGCGTTTGAACCTCGTCATTCTTACCTTGTTTTTCAACGTACTTATTTCTCAGTTATCACCAAGATCACCACATCTTCAAGGAGATGTGCAACGAAGGCCACACGTGCGTCACCCCTGGGCTCTACGCTATGGTAGGGGCAGCTGCTGCTCTTGGAGGGGTCACTAGAATGACCGGTGGGTAATTGGTCATTTGCCTGTGGGATGACCAGCTACTCTGGCTATTGCAGTATCCCTTGTGGTCATCATGTTTGAGCTGACCGGTGGTCTGCAGTACATTGTGCCTCTGATGGCAGCTGTTATGACCGCTAAATGGGTTGGGGACGCCTTCGGTCGCGAAGGAATGTATCCTTTGTTTTCTTGATAATAGAAATTTATTTGCTAAAATGAGGAAGATTCCTTGATGTTTGGGTTCTAGTTACGATGGCCATATTCTGCTCAACGGATATCCGTTCTTGGATTCCAAGGAGGAGTTCACGCACACCACAATAGCCGCTGATGTCATGAGACCCCGGTAAGTGTTTACTCGCGAGTTAAATCATTTCTTTCTCAGCTGAATAATAATTCACTGCACTTTCTTTGTTAACTCTTTTTTCACTCCCCAAATAGCTATGGAACGTAAGTGGGTCACTCATGCACGACCTAGTTTTAGTATTTCTTTTTGGTTTAATGTAGTAGTGTTTCTACCGGGTGTTTAATTTGTAAGTTATACTTCTTCTTTTTGTCCTGCCAAACTGTAGCACAAGTAAGCAATCATGTAAGCCAAATTGCATGTATGTTTCGAATAAACACAAACAGTCGAAATACTGAATATTTTAATCTCACCACAGCCGAAACGACCCACCACTGTGCGTAGTCACGCAGGATACTTACACGGTTGATGACATAGGTACGCCATCCTTCTTGGCCCTCAATCCAACCCTTTTTTTTTTCGCTCCAGAAATGGTCCTTCGCGACACAGACCACAACGGATTCCCGGTGGTCGTATCTCATGAGTCTCAGTATCTCGTTGGCTTTGTGTTACGCCGAGATCTCAGCATCGCTGTGGGTCAGTACTTGGGCTCTGCTATATTCTGGCTGATATTAATCGCTTGTTTTATTCACAGGAAATGCTCGCAAAAATCAAGACGGCGTCGTCAGCAATTCGGTTGTGTACTTCAGTAACCACGTACCAGTTAACACCGTCGTAGGCGGTCCTGAGCCTCTTAAACTGAGACGGATATTGGATATGGTTAGTAGATTCTCTCTGCAAATGTATAATGCTTTTGGTTTCGTATTTGATTCATGATCTTTTTATCCAGGCCCCTATCACCATCACGGATCAGACGCCAATGGAGACCGTCGTGGAAATGTTCCGAAAACTCGGACTCAGACAAACTCTAGTCACTCACAATGGGTGAGTGTGTTGGTTAACACAGAAGGACCGTATGTTGAATATTTCATGATTTCAGTCGTTTGCTTGGCATCATAACAAAGAAAGACGTCTTGCGACACGTGGCTCAGATGAAAAACCAAGATCCGGACTCAATCCTCTTCAACTGATTAATCATTATTCATTAAAATATAATTATATTAATGATATTCTTGACTTATAAGAAGAAAAAAAACCATGAACATTATGGCTCACTGTTCAAATGTAAATAGATTTGTCTTAATATTTCGTGATTTCTGTGCTAACATGGCCTATATTCTTTAGGCCTTTAAAATTGATGTGTATATTTGAATTTGAATTACTTAATGAATTGGATTATGAATGCATTGAAGTTTGCAGTGTGAAATATTTTCTTATTTTGGTTGTCACAAGAATACTTGACGTTGAGAACTGAGAAACATCTTCTCTCTTCTTCCTTCCTTCTAGTCCTCTTCACGTTTGCTATATTTAATAATCATATTCCAAAAAATGTTGTAGATCTGTTTTGTGTTGTTTCTCACTGAATAAAAATAGCTTCATACGTTGGAAATTGATCTCTGTTCATATAGCGAGGTTGGTTGCTCTCTACTAGTGATGGGGCGCATTCGGATTTAGGACTTTTACGAATATTGACTTATTTTCCGCAGCTTCGGCTTCGAATGAAGAGTGCAAGGATTTCGAATATCAAAATAATTTAATCCTGCATTGATTACTCTTTTTAAGTTACTCTACGTACTCGCCTGTGTGCGACCATCCACGATACTCACAGTAATCAAACACTAATCATAGTAATGCATAACAATGGATGGGAATCAACAAACGATGCTTTACATGTATATCTAAACTTCTAATCAAAACAAATTTTCACAAAGTTTTATAATATACACAAGCACTAGGGCAAAGAGACCTTCTTTGACTTGGGTTAACAATTTATTGGAAGTGGTAAGCTTTAGAGATTCAATTAGAATTCATTGCACAAAATCCTTATTCGTGATTTAGTAAGCTAAGGGGCAAAGAACTCATCAAGGATCAGGGGAGTATCGTCAGGCCCCCTTTTGTCAATTTCCTAAAACTTATTGGCTTAAAAGAAGGCAGGACATCTCAGCACGTGACAAAACCAATCACATGTCAAGATGCTCTTCGATTGGTCAGCTGCCTGATGGAGCGTTAATTGGTTGATTCTACTAATAATAATAATAATGCTTTAATCGTGCACTGGCGGCACAGACATATGAACAACAGCAAAGAAAAAAATAAATAAAAATAAAAACATGATAAAGACTGGGATGAGAACGAAGCTCGCTCAAACATAGCAAATGCATATTAATCAACACAGATCAATGTCAAGAGCATTTCAGGTTCAGTCGTGAACCCCTCCACACCAACCACTCTCTAGCACACTTAAGAGCTCTTGCAATTGGCAGCAGTTCATCCGCTGGTTTATGGTAAGCCTATATAACAGACCAAAGATATTACTGCAATGGAGCGGGTATATATTTGGCTCCATATTCAGCTTTGGCGAATATCTAGTGCTGTGAACATAGCTGAAGCTTCGAGCAGTGCTCGAAGCTTCAGTTTCAGACAAATTCAATATTCGCCATCAGTTAAGTTTATCTATTTTATCTCCCTGATCATTTAATTTTCCTTATGGCTGGATTACAGCTTGCATAACTCCTTTACATGCATTCAGATTGTATTCAGTCTAACAGCTAATTAGGCCATAGTAACAGCCATGTCATGACACCATTCTCAAGAAATTAAAATATTTGGCACTTTTTATTCACAATTTCAGTGGCTACTTGACTCCTTAAAACTTCAGAATCCATCTCCTGACCAATTGATTTGCCTTTAGTTAGTATACCAAATTTTAAGGACAGAATAAATTAAGAGGGCAACAGAAACAGAACAATATTATTGACAATGTATTTGTAGATGACAAAAATTGCATTGGTTGCTTCCTAAAAAACACCCAATAATAAGAAAAGAAATCAACAAGTATATTAGCATTCACCCAGGGGAAAAAAATGAAGAAAAAAAAACATACAAATAAAAACACATACAAATTCACTAGGAAGGAATTAAATTAATTTTTGATCATTTTTTCTTCAATGGCCTGGGCTTGGCAGCTTTCCGCCCAGCGTTGCCAGCCGCTGGGTTTCCGCCCAACCAGCTGGTTAAGGTCTCTGAAATATCCGGCATATTCTGTTTCGGGTTTGTAAACATATTCATTGACTGCTGCATTTCCTGTGATGAAGAAGAAGCGTTAAAAAAAAAGAAATTATATTTTTTTCCTGCTCACTTTTTGCGTTTCTGGGTCGGCTGTATTCATGAGTTTGGGCAAAACCAAGAACATGAGACAAGGCACGATCATCATCATCACCTGGAAAATGGAGAAAAAATCATTTTAAATTATGTCTAAATATTTGACGTGACTCACCATAGGGTTGAAGAGTAAATCTGAGATTCTCCACTCTTCCCTGCGTTGGAAATATTCTGCCTTCCCACGGGATTTGAACTTGAGAGGGTAAGTGACAGTCTGCACGGCTGACGGTTGCAGATTGTTCAGTTTGCGACCCCTGGTTTTGCCCTTGGACGTAATGTCCACTCGGTAAGGCTCAAAGACAAACGTTGGGTTGACCACTTCGACTATGTACGATCCAGAAGGAACATTGTTGATGACAAAAGTACCGTCACTCCTGAAAGCACAAATGCGATTGAGAATCCTGGTCAGTCCCTCTCAGCATTGATGTCATGATGTTAATAGCTCAATAATCAACAAATAACTAAATTAGCCTACTAGCCTATATTAGCATAGTGATATAGGCTATACTGTTTAAGTTACTCACTGCTGTAGACAGTCACAGTGTAGTAAACTCATACTCTGATCATACTGAATTCATCGCAAAAATTGCGATTTTATTACAGAAGTATTGACACCCCAAAAAAAGAATATTTATTCAGTAATCTTCATCTTGTTTGACAATGATTCATTGATTGTGATTATGAAGAACATGATTACTGAAATAAATATTTCTTTTTGGGGTGTCAATACTTTTGTAATAAAATCGCAATTTTTGAGTCGAGAAGGCAGTCGAACACAACCGAACTTAGAAGTAATACCACACGAAGTACGCAGTTAATTCTCACTTGAGAAATCCGATGTTGGCACCACCATCAACAAGAATTTTCGTGGAGGATATCCAATCTTGATCAGCCGACTGGGGAGCTAAAACCTTGCCTTCGATTTTGAACAGAGACTTATCGTTCCCTTCTTCCTCTGGATTAGCTCCTATGCCTCTCAATAAGGCGAAAATTAATGACAAAATTAAGAAATCAGGCGTCATTTTGTTGAGATGCATCTTCACTTCGGCTGCATTTGCTTCGGCGGATGCGGAAATAGAGCACTAATCATTTTCATTGTTACAATGTATATTGGGTGATAAAAACTAGACAGCTCATTCTTCAAGGGTACAAAACTCCGTGATTCAGCACGAATAACAAATTCAGTACTATTTCACGAGCCCTTCAGTCAGTGACATTGGCAATAATGCAACGAGTTTGAGAAGTAAGAATTTACTGAAACACCCCGCCCCCTTCCCCAAATCAGCCTCTCGTACCGCACAATGAGAAAGTGTAAAAAATACTAAGGCTGTGCATCATATTCAGTATGTTCATGCAGTTCTCGATGTGATCCGGAAAGTCGTTTACAAGGTCTTGAGAATGAATGACTTCAACACCTTGAATGATTTTGTTTTAAAATATTTTTTATGAGCCCGATGTGGGAGTTGTTGCTTGATGTGGCAGGCACCCGAAGGCATTAAACACTGAAGCCAAGCCAATTTGAGCCGCCAAGACAGTCATTCAAGTATCAAGTTGAAAGACTTCGTCGACTAAGTAGCCGAATTAAAAAAACAGAAGTCGCCACTGAGTAAATAAAAGAAATCAAGAAAAAAAAGAGTCAAAGCTTGCTAATACAAACTCGGATATATAGCAATTCCAGATATATATAGAATTATTATTCTGGTCCCCACCAGATCTCTATATTTTAACATTGCAAGATCATTGGATAATACGAACTCCTCATTGTTCAAACTTCCGGTTAATATACGAATCAAATATCCAGTCCCCTGAGCAGAGATGACTCCTGCTATTGCGACCTCACAATAGGAAACTTTTATAGTATTCGCTCATCGAGACATTTTTGATTGTTTGCGAGTTGATTCCTCACTCACCTTGCTGATGACATAACTGTCATTTCACACCTATTCGATACCGCCTTTTATCGAGAGAGCCGCCGATTTCAAAGTCCCTTGCCTCAAACAAAAGGCTAGATAAACAATCAAGCAAAACATTAAATAAATTGTTTGTGCAATTTTGGTGAAATGAAGGAGACCGAAATTATTCTCCTCTTTTGCATTTCCTAACAAGCTGACAATCGTACAAGCATGGGTCAGTCCAAAAAGCTGTGTGTCACATGCTGCCTCTCTAGTTGATCAACACAGAGATCTCACACAATGAAGTTCATATAAACTTGAAGTTAAAGGGATGGGGAACTGAATTTTAAGTGATGTTCTATTGACTCATAGCACCAATTGATAGCATTCCGTGCCAAGAACACCATGCCTGGATGCAAGCGTAAGGAAATAATGCATTCCGAATATCTGGGTTAGCATTGGGCCTATGGGAGAATGACTTCCATTACGAAGTATAGGAGGCAAACGTCAGCT
Organism: Capitella teleta; assembly: GCA_000328365.1. Lineage (NCBI taxonomy): Eukaryota > Metazoa > Annelida > Polychaeta > Capitellidae > Capitella > Capitella teleta. Next base: position 216,599 of record KB302448.1, read on the forward strand.
GAGGGCTTGCCGTGATTGGTCCCGTTCCCCTCGTGAAGCTATCGATTTCAGCCAATCAGAGCAGAGTATCTTTGCCATAAAAGGACATCTTTGTTGTTTACGAAACGAAAGCGCATGCGTGGTGCACTCTGGCTGACCTTTTTACTGTTTCAGAATGAGAAACATGGTAGGTGTCCTAAAAAATCGCTTGTTAAAATAAGTAAAATAGCGAAAAGTATTTTTTTTTTTTCGCGCCTGACTGGTGGCAAAATGATTATTCTATCTATTTCAGAAAAGAAAATAAAAAAATATTCAGGGGTTTAGTCGCAGGACACGCTGATATGACGAGGTCCATTGTAAAAGATGGGGAACTCGGTGTTTCATCACAGCTCCAGACGTCAAGCCTAATTAGCAATATATCTCCCGCGAAATCGTCAGGGATGATATACCTTGTGTGGGCCAGGCATAGGAATCATTTTTGGTGCATCAATTAACGACTCAAAGTCCATTTTTAACCAGTTCTCCCTCCCTTTAAACAATTAACACTTGATTCAGTGTTTGGGCTAACATATATAATTACATTATTAAGACTGATTAAACAAATTTGTATAATCAATAATTATAGAGAGTGGTCCAAAAGTAGTCTATCTACTCCATGTTAAAGTAAATCTCTAAAATTAGCTATAATGCATCAATAATTTAAAAAAAACTACCTTGTATGTATTGACTATGTTAATTATTCTGGGCCCATATATGCAAAGAAATCAAGTAAAAAGTCTATTGTGAATGAAGGAGGAACACTTAAATGCGAGAGATGAGTGATTGTGAAGAGAGCATAATCAGATGAGCCCCTGAACGAGCATATGGATTGTCATCTGTTGCATGACGCTCCGATACCAATTCTTAGTTTGTTTAGATTTTAAGAAATTAACATCAGTGCTACAATCAAAACAACAACACTCTCAACCAAGAGACCAGTGCAAGAAATGCCTCATTTATGCGTTGAATGAAGTCTACCCATGGTCAGGGGCCTTATGTGCCGCTGAAAAGTGAAAATGTCAACAAATGTTGGGTACACTCTATTGATTGAGATAATTCGGCATTAATGTCGATGAAATATAAATCATAGGAATAGCAGCACGTCACGTTAAACCAACTATACCAAATAATTATTTCTCTTATTTATTTATTTATTTATTTATTTATTTATTTATTTATTTATTTATTTATTTATTTATTTATTTATTTATTTATTTATTTATTTATTTATTTATTTATTTATTTATTTATTTATTTATTTATTTATTTATTTATTTATTTATTTATTTATTTATTTATTTATTTATTTATTTATTTATTTATTTATTTATTTATTTATTTATTTATTTATTTATTTATTTATTTATTTATTTATTTATTTATTTATTTATTTATTTATTTATTTATTTATTTATTTATTTATTTATTTATTTATTTATTTATTTATTTATTTATTTATTTATTTATCTTATCTTCGCTTTGTTTTGTCACTGCAACCAGTTCACTCCAGGGATGAGACTTCTGTTCTGAGTGAGTGAGTGATGGGGTTTTACGGCTCCACCCAATCCGATCAGATGATACGGGCGCCAGAACAGAAGGTCCAAGACCGGGGTTTTCCCCTACTCTTATCGATAAATCCCAAGGGTTCTTTATCCTGCATACCACCATAGACAGTAGTACACCCTTGTTACGCAGTTGGGCAGCACTGCAGAGTCACCAAAGAATTACAATTATAACAAATTACAATTATAATTCACAATCATAACACCCATGGCCTGATCGGGTCTCGGACCCGGAACCTCGACCCCCCCGGGCGGCATTGGATTGTAGTGAACGGTTTAAAGGGAGGGAGAACTGGTTGAAAATGGACTTTGAGTCGTTATTTGATGCACCAAAGATGATTCTTATGCCTGGCCCACACAAGGAATATCATCGCTAACGATTTCGCGGGAGATATAATGCTAATTAGCAGATTAGGCGTGACGTCAGTCGCTGTGATGAAACACCGAGTTCCCCATCTTTTACAATGGGCCTCGTCATATTACCGTGTCCTGCGACTAAACCCCTTGATATTTTTTATTTTCTTTTCGGAAATAGATAGAATAATCATTTTGCCACCAGTCAGGCGCGAAAAAAAAATATTTTTCGCTATTTTTCTTATTTTAACAAGCGATTTTCTAGGACACCTACCACGTTTCTCATCCTGAAACAGTAAAAAGGTCAGCCAGAGTGCACCACGCATGCACTTTCGCATGATATTTTTACCAAGGCTTAGGCAAACATTGCAACAATAACATGCCGACAACATCAGAACTTTAATTTATGTGAGTCGTCCGTCGTGGGTCAGTGAACATCGGAGACGTGTCATTGAACATGAGCGACCTCAAGGCGACGGCCTGTCGTTGTAATGAGCTAGATTTCAATATTAAAGGCACATTTGTTTGGCGTTTTGCCTGTCAGTGTAGGAACAGTGAATTTTGTCAGTGTATCGGGCTTTTAACATTGTGGCAGATCGGTTTCGACAAAAAAGCTGTCGATAAGTGAATTTGTCAGTGTAATGAGTGTCGTTGTAACGAGCTTTTACTGTATTATCATTAACATCCGTCCCTCGAACGTCTCATTCTCGAATTTATCCTTGGAAGTATTTTCAAAGTCCTCGAGACATATTTTTGATCTATAGCTCGAAGTCGAAAAATTCAATGAGCATATTTCTCAGTTTGGTAACTTCAAAGAGAGAATAAGAGAGATAGTCAGTTGTTTACAAAGCATCAAAACATCCCGCAACCACAAAGCAGTCGGCAGCCTTTATCTCTCCTCGACCAGATCTTTGATTGGCTGACTCCAAAGATCAACGGACCGTGGATCTCAACTAAGCTATAAGGCATTGTTGTTGGTGTATTTGTGATGATCTTTAATGAATGACCGACAAAAGACCGCTCCCAGTGCTGGCTGACTACTAAAATCAATAGACCGTGGAGATCGACTAAGGCATTGTTGTTGGTGTACTTGTGATGATATTTAATGAATAGCCGACAAAAGACCGCGCCCATTCGAAGCTAGAGTTAATTAAAGAAATCCAGCCTTAGATCTACACGTTGATAAATATTTGTTAATTAAAAAGTTTCAATCTCAATTTCTCCTAATCATTTCTTTGGTCTAAATTTCTCGTAAGTCATGAGATCACCGTTCATATTAATAGTTTATGAGTTCATAACGCATACAGTTAATCATAACGTCAGTGCACGGTTTGGAATCATAACGGTCATATCATAACGGCCTCGATCTGTTCCTCGAAGTATCCTTGAGTCGAAGTATTTGAGCTAACCCCACAAACTTCGACACATCGAGGTTTTACTGTAAATGTAATACGACTGTCAACTCATACAAGGGTGAAAACTGTATCATGGATGCTTGAATTGTGGGTTAACTACAAGTAACGTCCTATATACAAATCGATAGCTGCGCAAAAAAGGATCATTTCTAGAGCATAGATGCCATGAAATAAATAAATAACACAGTCAGACAGCACCACAGATTCATCGGAGAATTGTAATTATAATGAATTACAATTATAATTCAAAATTATAATCAATTATCTCTTTTGTGGCCGCAAACTCCGATGGTAAGTTCCGGGTGATTTTTGGTGCCTCAGAGTATGTTCACTACTCAACTTAACAGACTCAACTGCAGAACAAGATACGAATTGTGACCACTTGATTATACACAATGCACTCAGTACAGGGTTTATTACAGGAATACATTCATGATGAAACAGAACTTCAAGATGTGTATATTTGCACCAGGTGTTTTGCAAACAAATGCAGTGGAAATCCCATAACATTGAAGTAATCTCCATTAATTCCTGAGATAAGTGTCCCGCCAGCAGCCTGAATGCCATAACCACCAGCTTTGTCCCTAAAAAGAGAAACAAATCCACATAAATGACACATTAAACTTATTAAAATGAAAGACGCCCATACATTGGTTCACCAGTGTCAATGTATTTTCTTATTGTATCTGAATCCACTTCTGCAAAGGTGACATCAGTTCCCGCATGAAAACTTGTAATATTGAAATCATCCCAACTTCCATCTGCCAGAACAGAATGTGATTTAACTCAACAAGTGTATAAATTATCACACACTTGCCTTTCTTGGGTGTGAGCATAACAACTCCTGTGTACACTGTGTGACTACGACCCATGTAGCTTCATATTTTGAAATGATAAATTTTTATTACAAATACTCAAATTAAGGGCAAGCTAACACCTAGAGATCATTTGAAAAGCATGCTCCTTGTCCACTGGTTTTTCATATATTTTATTATCCATGGTAACCACAGTGTCCGATCCGATGATGAGATCAGGCGGCTGCATAGGAGAATATGGGTCAGGGCACATTGCAACAATGACAACTTCTTACCCTGGCATCCTTCGCCAATCTCTTGGCTACCTCAAGGGCTTTCCCTTTGGCGGTTTCCTTGACATAGTCAAAGGGAAATTCAAAGTCTTCTTTTCTGAGGTTTTCTTCGAAAGTAGATGGCACCACTTCAAATTTCAAACCCTGGGAAAAGAGCCAAAGAATTTCAAGAATATGTGTGCTTATTCATAACAAAAAATTCCTTTGCAGTTTATGCCATTTGTTAATAAGATGTACAAAACAATAATAGGGCGTTGTCCTCAGGGTCATAATTGTGTAACAAGTTTAGTTTTCCTAGACATTTTTAGCATAGTGATTATAGAATAGTATCCGAAATGTTTTAAAACTCTATTTGGCTCTCCTGTTTTTTCTTCCATGGTCTATCATTTGTACATGCTGATTTTCGATCGCTGAGGCTTAAAACAGCTCGGATAGAGCTTTTAATTATTTCACAGTGAAAATTATAATGGGCAGCAAAATGTTTGTAGCGGATGAGATAAGATTTTTAAGCATCGTTAAATATATTTCTATGAGGTTCCTATTTCAGGATTCACTACATTCAGTACATGAACTAATAAACAACTTGTAGTTCTCAAGCACTCGCAAATTAAATTAAATCCTTAATTCCTGGGAAAGCGGGGATGTGTGCTCTTCCACAAGTATGTGCAGGCTGTCTCTAAAAAGAGATGTGGGCTGTTCTTGTTATTGTTGTTGTTTTTACGGCTCGTTAAATGCGAGTACAGCGTAAAAAAGGGTCCCGCGAAAAAAATATTACCGTACGACAGTAGTATCGAAGATTCTCACCACCCTTAGCAATACTTACGATATTCTCCAGAATGAGCTTTCTTCTGGGGGAGCCGCTGGCCAAAACAATTCTCTGGGTGGCCAGGCGGTGCATCAAAGGTTCCAACATTTCTGTATGGTTTACAATCGGGATGATAACCGATTCTGTTGTTCCTATGATATGCCTTAATATGTCTATATGCACAACTTGCAATGAATAGCCAAATTGTGTAATATTCAGGCAACACGGTGGCTTCATCGACTGGAGCACGTGGTTGTGTTGACAAGTCAAATATCGCGAGAACACAAACCTTATCACATTTAAATTAATTTAGATTAGACATTTGCAACATGTATAGTGATTAGGATTGAAATTAGCCCCAATACAGTCTCCATAATTAAACCAGAGAAGAAAATAATGATGAATTCGATGGTTTATTTTTCTCCTGTCCTGACAATCTCGCTCTAACGAGATTTGTCAGAAGCTGTCTGCTTTCGTCGAGTTTCTTGACCTTCATCTCTCTCGTTGATATATAATGTAAATATAAAACCACAAGTTTTCCATTGCATCTTGTTCATGTCCAACACATACATTTAATCTTTCTCATGGTATTGCGACCATTGACATCTTTCTTTGCTACTCTCAGTGTCACCGCTGAATGTTGCACGTTCCGTTACTCACGACGTCGGAAGGCGAACTAGCGCCCCCTGGCGCCCACAGGGAGTCTTACCAGTGGGCTCTGGATACATGGAATGCCTATGTAGCCTTCTAGATAGTATATGATATTATATACATAGACAGAAAGCATTCACTGCATTGAGTTTTGTCCACATCTGCTCCCTCACTGGTAAGACTCCCTGTGCTGGCGCCAGGTTGCCGACCTCTCTTATCGCAGGCAAACTTTTTATTTACGGTCCTTGCCAAATTGTCATTGGATGATTGGTATGTTTAGCGCATAGCACTGAATGATTGAGCTGGGCATGAGCTATATTTGGTTAGCTTTTTTATTTATTTATAAGATTAATTATTAATTTAATCAAATCACACATTAAATTTAAATTTAAAATATGATTATTATTATATTTGTAAATATAAAATATATTAATATTCATTATATTCTAAATTTTTAATATTGACAATTCATAATGATTATGATAATGATAAGCAGATAAGACACAGACATCGAGACAAACAATTACCTTTGTTTACATTAGCCAGTCTACAAAATATGATGCGGCACATCTGAGCCTAGCTCCCCAATTAAGGGTAGCGGAGCAGTTCCTACACAGTAGTGTATACGCTACGCTACGGCTTGGGGAGCACGTAGCCCAGGGTGCTGCCATATATACTAATAATATAGACTATAGTCACAGTGGCAGTGAATTAGATTCCTTGGTGGCAAGATCATGAAGATGCATGGCTCGTGATCTGCGTCTGTTGATCTTTTCACCTTATGCTCTCTCATTGAGAAATAATATGGAGAATTTGGAAGGAGCTTACCTCAAACTACACAGATCGAGCTATATATCCCAATTACGCAATGAACTCATTGAGACCTACAAGTTACTTTGGGGCATTTATGATATCAATCATTCTGTCTTCTTCTCAGTAAACACGGCATCCTTCGAGAAGACCTCACCAAAAACTTATCAAATTCAGTGCAACTATCACTTTTTCAACCAACCCTTAATATCATTACCCTATTTAAGTGCACTGTTGTTTGACACCACCAACCACGGGGCAATGATGCATCATCAGTGATAAGGGAGTTGGACATCTTGTAATTATAAAAAATAAGTGCTGCATTTATTTTACGTTTCCGTGAAGACACTTTATCAATGCATGGAAATCCTAATTGTCATCATAATCTGCTTCTTTGTCGTGCAGGTCGAAGCAATGAGTCAATTTGACGTGATTTATCGGCGGTTTCTGCTCACTAAATTCTTCACAAAAGGATGGGGTGATCCAGAAAACCTGAAGAGGTCAGCTCACGTTCTGTTCCTTTTCTACAATAAATTTGCATTCTTGAAACATCCCTTTCAGAATCTTTGACTTCAGGAAAATTCTTTCAAATCGAGATCAATGTCAACAATTGGTGCCGAAAGATTATCCTATTCACATTGATAAGGTTTGTGCTAAACGTATACCCCTTGTACTATACTTAATTGTTCATTATGAAGCATTTATTATTGAAGCTCTTTGGCTTAATTGATAGTATAAAAGATGAGAATCTTGAATTTGTCACAAAAGTAAGAGTTGAATGACAATGTCGTTTCAATGTCATTTTAGGACGAGGCACAGAGTGAGATACGCATTCTCCATGGACATTTCAAATCACCGTTTGTTGATCAGCTTCCTGGCATCATGCCAAAGGAAGTGGAAACAGCAAAGTAGAATGATTCATTCTCTTTTTATATCTTCATAATTTTATTTATATGCAGATTCCAAATAATTCTGCCCATGCAATGGAAAAGCAAACTGAAACCCGTTTGTTTGCATTTGGCTGGAACAGGCGATCATGTGAGACCCAAGCGTTAAACAAGTTATATGAAACCCTCTCTTCACATTGTTTGCAGGGATTTGGTAGAAGGCGCATGCTACTAGCCAGACCATTGCTCAAAGAAGCCGGCATTGCTTCCATCATTTTGGAAAACCCCTACTGTATCCTATACCTCCTCATTAATCACAAATAAAAATCGTCTCAAATATAAAAATTCCTTAACTGACTCCACTTCAGACGGCGTCCGCAAACCGAAGGACCAATGGTGAGATATCATCTCATTTCTCTTCACATCGTTAACTCGCGTCTATTTTCCCAGGCGGTCGAGTCTGAGGAATGTTTCTGACTTGTTTGTCATGGGCGGGGCATTGATCTTGGAGTCACTTGCTTTGTTGCATTGGTGCGAGAGGCACGGGTACGGTCCTCTCGGCATAACTGGCATCTCAATGGGCGGTCATGTGAGTCACACTTGTATCTACCAGGTGATATTCCAAGCATTAATCTCAGATGGCTTCGTTAGCGGCTACTAATTGGCATAAACCCATCTCACTTATTCCATGTTTGTCGTGGACCACAGCTTCTGGAGTTTTTACTCAGGTAAGGTTGGAATTCTTGGTAATTGAAATTGGTTAAATGCGATGTGTTCACAGGGGGTACTCAGTGGGGCAATTCCGTGGAAGCTACTTGAAGATCAGTATTATATGGACAGTATTTACGAAACGGAGGTGGCTTCTCGGATTGAATCTCCTGAATGGGTGAGTAGTCTCTTCCTCCATCTTATGTGTTTCTCATTTTCTGACTTTAATCTATGCAGAAGCGGCACTGTGACTCCTTCACCATGGGCCAGGACTTTGCCCGCAACTACCCTCAGAGCCTGCAAGACATGGAGACTTACGAGGATCACTTGGAGCACGGCCACTACCGGCCGCCGGAGCAGTTCCGTCTTGCGCTCAACTCAAATTCCGTCCACTTGGTCTCAGACGTTGTCTCCTCAAAGAAAATCGTTGCTAAGCGCAGTGAAGTGTCGCGCAAAGCAGCTCTGAACTTCATGCGTGGGGTCATGGACGAGTGTACTCACTTGGGCAACTTCTGCATCCCCGTAGACCCTAGTCTGATCGTCATACTGACAGCCAAGCATGACGCTTACATGCCAAGAAACAATCTCATGGCTCTGCATGAACTTTGGCCTGGATCAGAGATGCGGGAACTTGATTGTGGACACATTGCGGCCTTCTTATTCAAGCAAAAGGAATTCAGGTCAGTTTTATAATTATCTCTTTAACAAGGGTTATTTTTAGCAGCATAGCGTTGATAGGAAGGTGTGTCATTGGTTTAATTTATATCAACTTGTTATGAGCATATGCACCTATATAACTAGAGTATTTGTATCATTGGTGAAATTTTTTTTATTTAATATTTTTTTCTTCACATTTCAGAAAAGCCATCCAGGATTCTTTCAAATTGCAGATCAAGAAATATCTCTGATATTGAATATGATGTGAATTAAGACTGTTTGTGATTCTCTACCTATCCGGAATCAAAATTTTAATGCTTTGAAATATTGTGATATTATGACTTTAGTTGTTGATTTAGCCTTTTCAATAAGGTTTTATTGGAAATTTGTTTTTTGCTTATTATTTTTCTGACCCTGTCGATATTTCAATCTTTTCTTGTTGCTTTTCAGAGTATTTGATAGGGAAAAAAAAGAAAAGAAATTTAAATGCCAGAATTCAGAAATATGATGACTTTGTACGTATAATTTAATTTAGTCATAAATGTTACTATGTGCTACTTAATTTGATAAGCAATCGAAAATTCCTTAAATTGTTTATTTTCTCCTTGTTATAATTTTCACCTTTTGAACACCATGATCTCTCAAGAGTTATTGCAATATCAATTCTTGAAATTATTAAAATTGTCCAATTATTAAAACAATGTTTGGGAACCAATCATTATTATTGTGATGGCAGCTGTCTCTTTTCTGTCATTATCTGTCTGAATCAATATTGAAATTAATCGATCTCTCTTCTTGTTGAGCTCTTCTCTGGGTAAATAAAGCGTTCAGCATTGGTCATATCTTTATCATACCTTTAATTATTTACATGGATAATTTTTTTCATGCAATGCATGAATAATTTATTATCAACAACTAGTTTTTCAGTATACAAAATTTTATTACTGTAGTATACATCATGTAGAACTATCTAAAGGAAGCTATCATTTTAATGTTTAAATTGTCTGTGTTCCGATATGTCTTTCAATTAACTTATTTGTTTAAACATGTCTTACAATGTGATCATGCATGATCATGTGGTTAATCATTTGTTCTTCCATGAAAGCATCAATAAAAATGTTTTCAAATTTGTTTATAACTGTTGTTCAAGTGAGTGTTTTTTGTATGATGTACTTGTGTAGTACAAAGTGGTGCTGCAAGGCTTGCTGGCATGCACCACAAGATTCATATATGAAATTGCAGAATAACGATTCACGCATTTAAATCATTACGTAATTTTTCACACTTAATGGATGATTCTCGATTATGCCATCATAACGCATCTTGTTGATTTTCATAGCGCACGTGGTGATGACGCGCAATGCGCATGCGCAGCCGGAAGTGCAATCCGCGCATGCGCTGTCCTTTCCATGCCAATGGCGACATGTGCTTCTGCATCCATCATGACATCTTCGATTTCTGCGTTCGTTTAGTGCTTTGTGCGTGCGTCGTGAACGCTTGACATTTCGTCCACGCTCACAAGAAAGCGTGAGGAAAGCAGGACGCGGACTGGCGTCAGTGAACTCTTTGTGTTTGGTAGGAAAATAAGCTTCCAGACTGCTTTGTCAAACGACGCTCTTGCAACGTGGTCTTGCATGCCATTGACCTCCAAGGCATTTCGTTCTCTCTTCGCTTGTTTCGGCGTTATTCTGTATATCAGCCACTTGCCAACCAGGTTTCTGCTGTGAGAAACGCAGTAACAGTGTTTGGTAAGCTTCAGTAATCATCCAGTGCTGTAACCTGGCTGTTGACAAGCTGCCAAAGGCGAGCAAGAAGGCACGTCTTCTTCAGACCTCGTGCATCAATTACGTAACTTTCATAAGTCTGCTCACTTTATATCATAAGCATTTCGACAGTGCACCACTTGGGGTTTTCCTTATTTCCTGAATGAGAGTTTTCTCGTGAGGGACGAGGGCAAAAGCTGGTGTATAATGGCTTCAACCGCTGTGGAAGCCATGACGCAGAAAAGCCCTTCATCCCCGGACGAGGCATCCGCTGCCTCGCAAGCCTCAAAACTCAGTTATGCTGCTGCGGCACTGCCTGAAACGCACAAGGCGGACAAACCTGTCAGCAGCCCCCCTGTTCAGAACGATGTCAAAGAGTCAAAACCAGATGTCAAACCTTTGAAAATTGCAAAAGAATCGAAGGATTCCAAAGCGCAACCAGAAAAATGCGATAAACCTCAACCCGCTGAAACCGAAGATAAAGAAATCCCATCATCAGAAAAACCCGCCTGTGAGCCAGCTGACGATTCAGTTCTCAAAGACTCTGCTCAATCACCCGATGAGAAGGTGATTGAGTTTGTGGAAGCTCCACCACCTAAGACAAACCCTTGGGCCAAATCAGGTGGCACACAGAACTCAACACCTCCAGAGCCAGTCCCTACAGTATCAGGTAATTAGCCAATTCATTTCCTCTCTCTTTGTTTCTTCTGTGTGTCTTGTGTATGTTTCACTGTTTTCCTTTCAACCATATGCTTCACTTCTCTCTTAATTACACATTTACATTGACATGCATCTTTCTCTCTATGCACCTGCCATTTGCAAAGTTAATATTTCCTTTCTTGTTTCAGTTTTGTATTGGTCATAATCTAGGTTTTCTGTTAGCAGTCTACTTAGTACTCAGCGTTCTTAAAAGTGTATTAGTGCAAAAGTATTCAGATTTCAGGGGTCATCTCTGGCGCCCGTATCACCCGAATGGGTTGGGTGGAGCCGTAAAACCCCATCATGCATCATACCTCAGGGCTCATCTCATGATCTATAATTAGCATTTCAGCAATACAAATACCAGTAACTTTCAATGTACTCTTCTACTAAAGTCTGGCTGCATCTTTGACAGTGAAATCAGATGCAAGCCTAAACTGTGTGTTCTTCTTCAGTATTCCTGTTTCAACTACTAATAATAAGTTTTATTGGTATTTGCTTCACAGGACTTACAGTCATGCCATTTAAATAATCATTCTGTGATGTGCCCTTTAAACCAATTACTTTACATTACACCAATGATCTGTAGATTGGTACATTCAAGTTATCATGAACCGAATCTTTCATTCTTTACTTCAGGACTTAATACTTTGATTTTCCAGCCTGATAACTGTGATAAGGGATGAATAGTATATCAATCTTTGCTGACTTTAAACAGATGAGCGTAGGAATTAATTTATTGTAACACATGCTAATAGCTGTGATAACAATATTAAATCCTTATATCTCCTTTGTTAGTTTTGTATCTTTTATCAGTGTGGGGACTCACCCTCATTTCGGAAGTTCTACCTGGTTATAAACAAGAAATTTAGGTCCTTATCACATAATCTGATAAATTATTTATAGCACAAGGATTTGTTATGTACCATTATTATCATGTTATGTGAGGAATTATGTCATTTTAACTTGTGACTATTGTTAGATTATTAATTATATAGTTAAGATTCAGTTAATTATACTTTCAAAATGCTGTCTACCAGTCAGTGCATCTGCTTATTTTTTAAGGCTTCATAAAAAGAAAATTTAATTATACAATCTTCAACAGATTATCAACCACTGAATTGTATAGTACTGGTATATATAATGAGATACAATTATATAATTTGTAATATAATTATTTGGTCAATCAAGTGTTGAAGCTGAATTTCAGAATATAATAATTAATACCCACCATGATAATTAGTATTAATTACTTATTAATTAGTGTGGTGACAATGCTCCCCTGTGTATCTGTGGGAACCGGCGATGCTGAATTTGCAGCATATGTGGACGCAATCGTTTTTACCGTCAATTGAATGTAACGTGTAAGCGATTGTATTTGATTGTATTATTTGGACTGACAATACAAGGCTATTGATTCACTTTATTGTAGCTCATTTCCCAAGAGAAATTAATTTTTCTTTCGTTCAATAATATTTTACTGCTGTTGCTGTGGAAATTTAATAATTGTTGCTTTCCTGTTCAGGAATGAATTGATTCTGCTCCTCATTGCTGTCGTGTCGCGAGGTTTTTTGTAGGATTAAGTGATTCAAGTCAGTAGTACTGACTCAGTACGTGCTGACAGTAGTACTTCTGAACCCAAAGGTAACAGAAATCATTCCCGTGTTCAGGACAGAACAAAACGCTCTTTGAACCGACCCAAGATTTCCCCGGAAGAGGGCGCGCGCTGCATCCTACTCCTTGCCCATCAATAATTCATAACTTTCGATGCTTTTTTTCCCCCCCCTATGCTTGCCTCTACCCATCCTAACTCGAGTGTTCATTGCTATAATATTGGTGGTATATTTTACAGCCTTTTTCTCTCTCTTGAGTCCGTATTCTGCGTTTATTCATTGTGGCCACTTGATGATTTCGGTTTGAGGGACAGGTCGACACACGTCGCTGCTGAAATCGCCGAAGCGATCGAAGTCTGGGGAGTCCGCGTGTCGCTGTCTTCGTTGAATTGTTGACAATTAACCACGTGTTGAAATAGACATAAATGGCGCATGTGTTGTATGGTGGCTGCTGTCACTATGTTTATTCGTTACCCTCGCCAGCCATGTGTTTGAGGGTGGCATGGCTTTCTTGGCATAGCGCCAATTTATCTCTATTCTTGACACTGCAAAAATGAAACTTAAATTTTTCTTTTGTATTTTTTTTTCCTCTCTTCCGTGTGTCATCATGATCATGGTTGAATGGTCTCGAGGTTGAAGTTCTGAAGTTCTTGAATACTTGTAATTTACCGAATTCTAGACGAGGCTTAACTAATTTTTAGAGGTTTCTTGACTGAATGATGAGTTAATTTAAAGTTCTTGGTTTCCATGGAATTTCGTGGTCATGTGACCGCGTTTGTCCTTGAACTCGGCGACCGGCATGTTGTACACAATGCGGAGGGTAGCCCGATAAGATTTGACCCTTCGTGCTACTTCTCAATCACGTGACCCTTAGAGTAGTCACGTGGTTAATCTACGTAATTTTTAGTGTGCTTTTTTTTTTTTTTAAGACTGTGGTCTGTATCGTATATCAGTTACATGCTTATTTTCCAGCGCGCTGTGTGCAAACATGTGCCTCGTTCGAAACCCCCTGCCGCTCCAATGTAATACTGGAAGACTGGCTTTAACAGCGTACGCTCAAATTTAATAGACAAGGCTTGAACAGCTTCATCGTAGTAAAAATTATGTAATGCAAGTAATTAAAAAAAAATTCAACATAAAAACTCTTTAATGTATTGGTTCTAAATAATTTCGTTGTGTGTTGATCAATGAATCGATAATACGAACTACAAACGAGTGTTTTCGTGAGGTTTTTGCACAGCTGATGTTCTCACTTATGACGTAACATGACCACATCTCAGGCAATACTTGGCCGTGTCGCCAACCATCTGCGTCTGTTCAACAGTGCGTACTACATGTATGATAAATCGCGCATTCCACGTCGGACGTCTGGCGAAGGTGCATAATGAATATTTCTCTATTTTCTTGTATTATCTGTAGTCATATATCCATTATGTGATATAACGCTATTAATCCATTGATTTTGTAATTTTATTATTAGTGATCCGATCAAAACCGGACTTTGTAGTTCTTACGACATTATTTTGCGTACTTTTCTTCTCGTGTTTTCTATGACCAATATCGCAGACACCACGTACAATCTTCAGCATGTTTACCCGCATGTTATCAACCCAGGGTAAAAAAAAAAAAAAAAAAAAAAAAAAAAGAGCGAGAGGAGTTTCTAGGATGATACGTGCGTTTCCGAGGCTTTCCCCTCGCTTCTATAAATAGAAACTTTAGCTCTATTTATAGCTCTCCACATCCTTTCAGGCAGCATGTTGCATGGTTGCTCTCAATGCGTTCAAGTGTGTGGTAGATGATAATTGGCGCTGCTCGTTGTGCGGTGTCCTTCTCCTAGGGCTCCGTCGTAGGTGGCTGCAGACATTAGTACCTAGTTCACAGAAATCTCTGGTCTCTATTTCATTTGGAATTCGCTACTCCTGTTGTCAGCGCCCTTAGTGTAACGTCTCGTGGTTCACATGAATAAATGGTCAGCATTCTTAAGTTTTTCTTTTGCTATTTTTCACCACATCCTTTCAGGCAGCATGTAGCATGGTTGCTCTCAGTGCGTTCAAGAGTGTGGAAGATCAATCCTGCCTCTGCTCGCTGTGCGGTTTCCTTCTCATAGGACTCCGTCGTAGGTGGCTGCAGACAGAATATCTCGACTCCTCCTCCCCAATGCACGACATGTGTGCAGGAGACCATTGTCTTGAGTGCTCACTGTATAGATGGTCACTCGTCTCAAATTTTTCAGCCATTATTTTTCTCCTCTCTGTCTACATTGTTCTTCATATCCTGTATTACATTTTTATTTATTTTTTTGCTAATCCCTTTTTTATATCTATTAATAATATTCACGATAGCATCATATCATGAATTTTGAGACGGATTTTTTTCGCCTTTCTTCATGCCCTATCCCACACATTGCAGCATCGATATTTCTTTTATTGATCGATGCTTATCAGCGCAGCATCTAAGCCATGCTTCCGCACTCTCCCTGCTGACTTTTCCATTTCTCAATATGTCTTGGTTCGTTGCAGATCCCGTACCAAAGATCATCCAAGCCTGCAACACTCCGACCCTCTCTCAGCGAGTGGACGCCAAGGTGAGCTGCCCACTTCGCTTGTGTGTTGTTTTTAAAGCCGTGACCCGAATACCAGACGGCTGTGTATCAATTATAATGGTGCCATATGGAGCCTTGTACATTGCTTTGTTTATTTTTTTTCAGTCGAGTGACTTCAGTGACACAACCAACTGGCCAACGCTGAGTGAAGTTGTAGAGGTGAGGACGCCATTTAGAACGCATTTTGATAGGTTATCAGTCAGAGTGATTGTGCTCTGATCAGCTGTTTGCCTTCCCATGCTCTCCACGTTGGCTCAGCATGTGTTCTTGTGAATAATTGTTGACCATGGATATTTCCTCTAAGGATAACCTCCCACTGAGGGTATGCTCATGATAAAAATCTGCCCTTACTTTGCATGCATGGGCAGTCTTGTTTTTGATTGATTTTTAAATCAACATCGTTTCTGTACTTTGTTGGTTCGTCCCGTTCTGAGTGTGTCATTGTCTCCTTCAGAATAAGCAGACGAAGCCAGCAGGCCCCTCCCCCCCTGGCTCAGTGAAGCCAGCTGAGTCGTCTGAGGTTCCCCAGCGACCTGAGAGCCCAGCGCAGTTCCCTACCCCTTCCCCGGTGGATGACAGCAAAGAGGTGGAGGAAACGCACCTACCTTCGTCCAACACGGACTCTGGCGGAGATGACTCCGCTAAGGAGAACAAGGACAGCAGTAGCAGCAGTGAGAAGAATAAGTTGTCCAAGAAAAAAGGTGTGCGAGCCCCTTCCCCGCTTCCGAGCTCTCTTCTCTAAGTTCTCCTTTGATTTCTCGTTTACGGGTGCAGGGCCCAGCAAGCAGAAGTGGGTTCCCTTAGAGATTGAAACCAAGTCCGAGCGTGGTGCCAGGCGGAGGGGCGGCCGAGTTGTCAGGGGCACAGACAAAGAGGTCGCCAAAACCGCAGGTCCCGGTGCTGCCCCTCGCAGGAGGCCAGAGAGGCCGTCCAGTGCCGGGGGAGAGCGCAAGGAACGCACGCTCTCTGGGTCTGAGTCCAGGAATTGGCGCTCGGACATGCGGCCACCCAGCCCTGTGGATAGGGCGCGCGGAGGTTACAGGGGTCGCAGCAGAGGTCGAGGAGGTCGCGGCAGAGGCGGCAGAGGCAGATACAGCGGAAGATACACTCCCGACTATGGTTGGTCTAAACGGTTGCATTGAGCCTCTCTGCTAACGCCATGTGCTTAGTCTCTTCAGAGCAGTTCCTTGTGGACGATGTTTCTGGGGATGGAGTTGGGGGCTCGGCCGATTCTGCACAGAATGCTCTCAACATGGCCAATGCTCAGCTCACTGCACTGGCTGCTCAAGCCGGCTTCTTCAACCAGCAGCCGTATTTCAATAACGCTACATTTGGCATGGACAAGGGCGTGCTCAAAGACTATGTCCGCAAGCAAATGTACGTGCTATTGCTGGTTGTGTTTGATTATTTTTAACTCGTTTCTTTCCAGTGAATATTATTTCAGTTTGGATAACTTAGAGAAAGATTTCTTCCTGCGACGAAAGATGCTGAAGGACGGTTGGCTGCCGATTAGTCTGATCGCTTCATTCCACCGTGTCCAGGCACTCACACAAGACGTCACCTTCATCATCAACGTGAGTTTTGTTCTCTCGTGTTCTGATGGCAGATTTATTCCGTTGGAGGCACCGATACGTTGCCTCTCAGCTTGAAAGGTCTGCGAAAGAAATCAAGGCTAGGTTTTGGAGAGGCTTGGATTTTCAATATCTTATTCTCTAATGCTCCTTGCTTACATTTATGCATGTTGTCGTTGAGTTTCCTTGAAATTGTGAGTCTCGATCACGGATGAAATTAGATTGAATTAATGATAAGCACGGCAAATGGTGTTTATGTGTTGGGTGTGTCACATTACATGTATTCTGTTTGTGAAGTCTTGTATTGATTTGTGGTTGTGGGCATACAGTGCCAGATGCTGTTAGACCTATTATGCAAGTCAGCTGTAATTGAAGCTATTTGGTGAAATGATTTAATCTCAATGCAGATTTTATTCCGTTGGAGGCACATACACGTTGCCTACACAGCTTGAAATGTCTGCTAAATTAAATATCACGATTTTGGAGAGTGTCTGATTTGCCATGTTTGATTCTCTAATGCATCCTGTTAACACTATTGTTATTTGTTACTCATTTCATATTACTTATTGGCAGTTATTGCACGCTTTCTAAAACTGAATTAGTTTAAAGGTATTTTACAAAAGGTATTTTACAAAAAAAAACTCAAAGTATATTTCACAAAAAAATGAGTGTTTATGTCGGGATGTATATGAAGCCAACGTAATGCTTCCCGTTCTTGACGTGTTTGGAGGGGTCTTAGCAGATTTATTCCGTTGGAGGCACATACACGTTGCCTACACAGCTTGAAATGTCTGCAAAATAAATTACCAAGATTTTGGAGAGGTTCCGATTTCCCATATTTGATTCTCTAATGCTTCTTGTTGACACTTCTTCCAATCATGTCAGCCATTGAAATCTCTCTGTGATGATGATGTAATCAATGCCTTTCCTCTGCAGGCCATGGATGGCAGCACTGACGTAGAAGTATCAGCCGATAAAACTCAAATGCGAACGAAGCACATGCCAGAGAAGTGGCCAGTCCAGGGCGACCCCCACACGTTCTCAAATCTCAACGTGGATGTACCGGAATTTGTCCCAGGCCAGGCCTTCAAACTCCCGCCTCAATCTGGTAAGTCATCCCTAGCTCCAACACGGCTGTTTTATCTGGGGTTACTTTCATCAGAATCAGCGCCAACCTCACCTCGCCCCCCCACATCCGCTGCAACATCCATCCCATCCACATCAGCCTCCACGACAGACGCTGCCTCCAAGCCAGCTGTGGACCCCTTGGACTTCTCCATCCCGGTATTGTCATCGAGCGCTCCGGAACTGGAAGGCCTCTGGACGGAGGTCAAGCGCAAGACCCGTGCTGAGAAACCACGCACTCCAAAGAAGGACGAGGTTGAGCCAGCTGAGGAGCCGAAGCCAGAGCCGGAGGAGCTTGATTTTATGTTTGACGAAGAACTTGATGAGCTGGATGGTCGTAAAAACACCTTCACTGATTGGTCGGACGATGAGGATGATGAAATTGATGACGACGTGGTTAACAAGATCCTCATCATGACACAGACGCCTCCTTCGTTGAGGAAGCACCCTGGAGGAGATCGCACCGGGGATCACGTGCCACGCTCAAAGATGACGGCAGAACTGGCGAAGGTCATCAACGACAGCCTCTTCATCTACGAGAGAGAGATCGAGGAGGAGGAGGACTTCAAAGTGAGAATACGCTCGTTTAGTTGAGCGCAGTCTACCTAACCTTGGTCCTAATTTCATGGGATATGAGGGAGGCTTAATTAAATGCTGACTGCTAGATTAAGCGCTGGCATACTGGTTCAAACTGACTGTACATGTCAATGAGAATAATCAAACCAGCATACATTGTTCATTATTTTGACGTTTTTCCCAACTTTTAAATTGCTTTTTCAGGATTTATGCCAGCAATTCAAAACGGTGCAGTTGATATCGCGCGAGGATTTCGACAACCTGAACACGGAGCAGCACCAGGTGATCACCCAGGAGGTTCCCCCTCCCCCGCCCACGAGGGCAAGCAGCACGATAGAGTCTTCCACTAAACACAAGCCCACGCCCATCGCCTCACAGGTGCGCATTTCTGACACTGTGACTGAGATGCCGCACTCCCTGCCCACAAACATTCCTGTTGGAGCCGGCATTGACGTCCCAAGGACACCGCGCACTCCCAAGCGAACGAAGGAGGATGCCCGATTTTACCCCGTCGTGAAGGACACCAGCAAACGCGACCCACAGGTGCGAACGATCTCTCTGGGTGTTGTGCTTGATTCATGCTTTTTTTACTCCAGACGCCACGTAAGAAGAAGACTCGTCATAGCAATAACCCACCCCTGGAGAGTCATGTTGGTTGGGTGTTGGACTCAAAAGAGCATCAACCGGCGCCCAGGGAAAGATCCATATCGCAGGGTTCTGTAGGCCTCAGGTCGGTGACCTCAGCGCTTGTCGTTGATTGCAATTCATTTGTTTCCTTGCAGCCCGTCAGATGGTTTTGCCTACGGGAGCTTACCACAGAATTTCCAGCATCCTTCGCACGAATTGTTGCAGGATAATGGATTTGTGTGGCATGTATATCACAAGTACCACGCTAAGTGCCTTAAAGGTGTGTTGCTTTTTCCCCCCGCCCCTGTTTGACTGGTTGGTTTTGTTGACAGATCGCAAGAAGTTGGGAGTTGGGCAGTCACAGGAGATGAACACACTGTTCCGCTTCTGGTCATTCTTCCTTCGACAACATTTCAATCGCAAGATGTTTCAGGAATTTAGAACGCTATCAGTCGAGGATGCTGATGCAGGATACCGGTAATGTCAACAACCGCCTCTTTTCAAGATGTGTATTATTTTTTTATATTTTTTTTTTAGGTATGGCCTGGAGTGCCTCTTCAGATTCTTCAGTTACGGTTTAGAAAAACGGTTCCGGCCAGAACTCTTTAAGGATTTCCAAGAGGAAACGTGGAGAGATTACGAAAAAGGTGGGTCCTTTTTTATTTTTGGTGTTTATTTGTGATTCATGAATTTTTTCAGGTCAACTTTATGGAGTTGAGAAATTCTGGGCGTTCCTGAAGTATTCGAGACGTGAAGTGGAAATCATGCCTCAACTGAAGGAACTGCTCGCTAAGTTTAAACGACTAGAAGACTTCCGAGTGGAGGAGGTACGTGAAAATGGCTGAAATTTCTATTCAGATTTTAACTCCTTTTTTTTCTTCTTTTTTTTTCAGACGATACCTGAAGAA
This sequence comes from Capitella teleta, assembly GCA_000328365.1. Classification (NCBI taxonomy): domain Eukaryota; kingdom Metazoa; phylum Annelida; class Polychaeta; family Capitellidae; genus Capitella; species Capitella teleta. The sequence goes on from KB302448.1 coordinate 237,037, forward strand.
GAGGGAGCAGTAGGTGGCGCCACTGATAAACGGTCATCGAAGGATTCAGAGAAGCGGTTCCGACATAACAGTCAGACTGACCGGCAGCGGAAGGACAGTTTCAACCGTGTCCATCGTGACAGTCAGTCTGACCGCAGAGGAGGAGGAGGAGGAGGAGGCAGGAGATCGCGACAAAATTCCGAGAATTACGATGGAAAAGCAGCAAAGAATTCCAAGAAAGCGGCTCCCCAGACCAAGAAAGCCACAGCCAAAAAGGAAAAGGACAAAGTAATCCCTCCTGTCGCTGTCGCTAAGGAAGAATCTAAGTCAGCCTCAGCGCAGCAGAAAGACACCTCCCCGACCTGATCTCCTCTGACCTACTGACCCAGTTTTCCTCATGCATTTTAAAATTATATTTTTTTCGTTCCACTCGTCATTTTTCATCCCATTTTCACTGTTCAAAAAAAAAGTTTTTAATTCTCTTTATGAAAAGCAATGGAAAATTCTGAATCTTAAATTTTGACACTTTCAAGTCAAGCTCTGTTTTTTTTTTTACCAAGAGTCTTTCAATATGATTTAGACTTTCTTATCCACAAACTCTTTGTTTTTGCAATAGCATTACCGCTGATCCTACCTAACGCCCCCAACTCTTAATTCTGAGCTGTACGTGATCTCATATGCACTTCCGGCCCCAACCCCAACCCTTAGGTTTTTTTTTTCATTTCGTTCATGCTACACACTTCTGCCATCAGTATTCTCTCCTCCTCCTTCCTTTTTCCTTTTGTGGGATAGCATCATCAAAATCTGGCGTTGCAAGTTCTGTGATTGAAATATTCGACAAGTAAAAAGAGAAAATCGTTTGTATTTGTAGCGACTTAGGTGACTTTGATATTTTAGCTGTTATCTTTGAAGAAAAAGTTCTAGTTTATTTTTTCGTTTTGTCTCTGAACCAAACCAGGTATGGTAATTTACAAAATAACCAAAATATATCTCGACCAGGTTATGTAACCAGTTTATTTTGTCTTGCTCTTGATTGTGTGTATAAATCATTAAACCCAACACTAATCATGTTTGTATATTTTGTAAAAAGTTGCCTCTTGTTTGATGGTTTAAATATGTATTAGCGTTCTTTTTTCTTTTTGAATCAAAAAAAAAAATTGTATCTAAATATTGGGGCTGAATTTGGATTTGGTTGAATAGAGTTTTAAGTACACTTTTCATTGTTCTATTCACACACTTTCATTTTCCCCACTTTTTTTCGGTGAATATACTATATCATATATTTCTCCCCATATCTTTTGATTGATCATTATTATTATAACGTATTACATGAATAATTTTTTTTGCTTTTTCGTTGTTATTGGAAGCTGGCAATTTTCCCCTGTTTATTCGCTATGCATTTGAGAGGTTAGGGAATCGTACACATAGGCACTCACAATATTTCTTGGATTGTTATTCTCTTCCCCCCTCCCTCCCCCCGCTATACCCATTCCCCTTGAAGTGGTTTCGGTGTTTTCTCTCTTCTGTGTGCGCAAAAGGTGTCTGTCTCGAGCATATCGCAAATCATTCGTGTCTTCTTTTTATCATCCCCTTCTACCTTGGAGAAGAAAAACAAAACATCATCTTGCCACAATTTTTTTTTTTTTATTAGTATGCTGAGAAATAAGCGTATTGAAATTTTAGTCCCGAAGAAAAAAAAAAAGATTAAAAAAACAGCTCTTTTTTGTTTTTGATCATTGGGTTTTGTATGAATGTTTTATTTTCATTTTCTTAACCTTTTCTTCGAAGTCAAGGGCGTGTGTGTGAGTGTGTGTATGCTGGGATTCATAGTGATCTTAATTTTCCTTCTTCCAACCAACACGGGCTATGATGTAATAGCCAGCAGCTCTCTTTGATTTGTCTGTTTTCAAGTGCACTGATTTCCGTAGGTTGAAATTTTGGCTAACATTAAATGTAAATTTAATACTTTTTTTTTTTTTTTTTTAATTTGAATAACTTTTTTATTGTTAATGTAAGGCTCAATTATTATTATTATTTCTTTTCTTTACCAAAGTGTGGTTTTGAGTGTGTGTTCTATTTTTTTCCCATTTCCCCTCTTCCCATTTTCCTTTTCTATCGTAATGGATTTCCCTAGTCTTATGTGCTGAATGAAAAATGTTACGCCTTGCTTATAGTTCAATGTAGATGCTTAATCCAATGAAATAAAAAATAAGGAAAAAAAAACATATTTGCTGATCTTTTTTCGACTCTTCATTTTTCTCGGAAAAACCGGATCGATTTGCAATTCTCAGAAACAGTCCTTTTTATCTGACGAAGCATCGAAATAATGCAGTGAACACGAGGACGAAGCAAAATGCTGTGACGTCGAATCATCGCCAATCGCCGCCTGGCTGTGATAATAGTTATATCGGAATTTATCCGCTCCATGATAGCTGAGTTTGGTTGCACCAAAAGTGCACAAATTATTATCGGTCTGGCTTTGTATTTTCCATACATTATTTATTATTTTCCACATTAGAGTGTCTTGATTGTTATGTCAGGTGTTTATTAATCTTTCGTGGGAATTTGCGGGTGGCTACCGCCGTGGTGCACTAGTCTTATAAGAATGGCATTGTTTTCACAATTGGAGGTTCGCCATTAAATTTGCCTATCTCGGTTATCTGGTGTACATGACCTAGAAAGTATCACAAGTCAATCTATGTCCTGACAGAACTGACGCCTGCCGCATCGTCAGGATGCTGCTCCATGATGAATCTGTCCCTTGCAGCAATTTCATCCGTTACCCTTTCTCACACAGCTTGCAGTCCGTATTCAACACGCACCAGGCCATAGATAGCTCTTAACCATATATAACTTTTTAATTTGTGCAACAGGCATCAAAGTGCTCAACTTTATTATATCCTCGCTCATTGATACCGAAAATTAATTAAATTTTATATTCTTCGTAATTATTGTTGCCATAGTCTCAGAAAGTCTGCTTCGGTTCTGGTACAGGACATAATTATACAGAGTGGGCCAAAAGTAGTCTTATCTACTCAATGTTAAAGATCTTAGAGCTTTTAATGGCGCTGGC
>KB302492.1:9079-54293 GCA_000328365.1 Capitella teleta
AACTATCAATTTCAGCCCTAAAAAGATTCAAATCCGAGATTTTTTATAATGGACTGACGCACCATAGAAACAATAGGGTTATCAAACAGCCATATTACGGAAGAAAATTTTTGAATGAAGCTTTTTTTTTCAGATAAATTCTCAGATAACCAATACAACAGTTCATATGTAGGAATTGCTGTACAAGGAAAAGCATACAGTGACTTTTGAAAACCCTGTACGTATATATATAATTATTAACCAGGTATTATTCATTTTGGACCATTTGCATTTTGAATTTTTGGTTATTTCAAAATATATTCCCAGATTGTCACGAATTTTACGATATTGTCAGATCACGGATCAGGGCACGTATGATATAGTACGGGGCTTTAAAAATTGTTTATGTTATTTAAAATTGAGTTATGAGCATTCATGAGGTTTCAGAAAAAGAAAAAAAGAAAGACAAATTAAGGTTTTCCCTCGAAACTGCAGAGTAAATATGCAGGTGCTGTTTCTAGAGTTAAGGGCTAGTAGTCAGTTTGCGCACCTGTGTTGTATCCAATGGTGACAGCAATTAAGTTTACAGATATAGCAAGATCCAAAGAAAACAACGTGCAGGACACCTTGATTACAAGATCACTATCTCAGCCATTAATCACACCTGCGATCGTCTAAGATAGGTATCGTGGTTCGCTTGGCTCTTTGGGATGGTTCGGTTTAAACGCTTACTGGAATAAACAAAAAGGCGGGGTTATTGAAATGAATGGACCGTTCATTTCACCTTTCATGCAGTCCTCACTTTGTGATCATTTAACTTTTTACGTTGAAACCATTAATTGCACTTCTTTGAGCTAAGGAAAATTTACCTGTGCCGCTGATTGGTATCAGTACCATTGACATGTGAGCATCTCACCCCCATTGTTTCGATTGGTTCAGTCCACTGATCAAATGAGGTTCGGGTCAGGTTGCGGGGCGGAGGGGGGATTCTGGCGCTTTCATTTGCAATGTTTAGATTAAACTTCACGGCGGATTTCCGAAAGCGCTTACTTCAGCTGTATGCACACAGATCAAATCGTCAATTCAATTGCGCATTTCCCTCTGTGCACCCATCCCAATGTACACAGCTCTGTTACCATGGAAACGATTGAATTGCCATGTCTACTGCCGGTTCTGGTAAATCCCTATGCTCAGTTCAATAAGGTCATTGGTACCTCGTACTGAACTGATTCTGGTTACACAGGAAGTTGGATCAAGATACAAAAGATATATATATATATATATATATATATATATATATATTATATATATAGCGTATATCTAAGTAAACGTGATCTTAGGACTGTTTATATGCGCCCCTTTTACCTGTTCTTGTTAATTAAAACCTCTCACATAATTATATTTACATCGTTTGCTTCTTGCGAGTGTTGCTCTGAGGCTTGAGAACACCAAACCATTGAACATTTGTGCTTGGTCTTCACACCACGTGTTATTAAAATTAGCAATGAAAGTTAATATCAAACAAAAACAAGAATAAACCATAGAGTTATATAAAGGGGTAATTAGAATGCTTATAGGGGTCACGGAGGGATCGGACAGAATTGAAGGCAGATTTAATTATGAACATTTTGTTGAATGTCTTGACGTCCGGACCAGAATAGATCAATGAAAACTTGCTTGTTCTTTATCTGTAATAATATGTTCGCCTCAAATTCCAAGCTACAGTGAATAGGTGCTTTAAAATGGCACAGTCATTCTAGTAATTCCTTGAGATGAACGATGTTGCTTAATTAAATACGGGAATACAAGAGAAACAATTAGGTTAATTATATAGGTTAATAGGTAATCAAAGTATTTTATAACCAAGGAGAAAAACTCCACTCGCTGTTTGGTACTATTTTTATCCTGACATTGTTTCAATGCAATGACTATTGGGCGTGTCATGCGATTGGCCAAGGTGTGGCAATGGAGGCAAGCGTTGAATGGAGAGTTTCCCTTTCATAAGCAATATTCTGAAATTAGCTTTGTGGGAGATGCTATTGGGGTGGTCTTTCAGTGAGGACACAAGCAACAATCATGGCATGCTATGTGATTCACATTATGTAAGTGTGAATACATGCCGTAAGATGGGAATGATTACTGTTTGCAATCATTCAGCATATAATGTATATGTCAAGAAAGGTGTGTTGATTATAACTATTCAATCGTCATTGCTCTGTATCACTCAAGTAGTGGAATGAGAATGCTAAGAATTACACTGATGCTTTATTGATATCATTAGAGTGATGACGTAATACCACCGTGTGCTGTGTTCTGTGTGCATTCATGTTTGAGGTAGGACTCCTATGAAGCGCCAATGTTGTCCATTGTAGCATTGTTTGGCTATTTTCACGGCCTCCCGTGTTATTTACAATCTGCACCAAAGCGACATGAATGGACACGAATGGCCACAAAGCGTCGTGGTGCCAGCGCACGCTAAGTAGTGTTCCACGCTGAACCTTCCCGGCAACGGCGTGGGTTCTACGGAGGGCAGAGCAAGCAGCCATTTTAGTCGATTGCATAGAAATATCGATCCTGCCTGGTCGCCGCGCTCTGACGTCACGTGGCTTGACGTGAGCCTTAGGCTGTGTTGCTATGGGGAGCAATGACAGCTTCCTAGAAACTTAGCATATGCTAATGAGGTTTCTTCCGCTGCCGGGAGCCCGCAATGCAAGTACGCTGCATAAATCTATCGCCCATTCCCCGTTCTGGCCGCACTTGAACGAGTAAGGCAACCGAGCATTGATTAACGCAGTATAAGCCTCATCCGTGGATATTGCCGAATACTCAGCGAACGATCTAAATCAGGGAATAAAGCGTCCGTGGGGTTCATCCCCATCTCTTCTTATTCTCCCAAATGTCGGGTGGAGGTAGCGTCATGCTCCTTCTGGGAGCTGTGGTCACCCTGCTCGTCTTCCTGGACCACCAGGTCATCGCCAACACAGAGGTGATGACCAACCAGTGGCTAGTCCGGCTGCACGATGATCTCGGATCAGATGCTGCCAAGTTGGTCGCCAAACGCAACGGATTTTCATACGTTTCTCCTGTGAGTATAATATACCATATATATATGTGCGTATACACACATATTATATGCGCAGAAGGTATCTTTGCATTCGGAAATCTCTATTGTTGTCATTGAAAGATAATCGTTATTAAACACTGGTCACAATGTCATGGGGATTGTGTTATGTGCAAATAGGTACATACTTGTATTAGTCTTATATTATGAACAAAATAGCGAGGAATTAATAATTAATGTGCGCTCGAGGACAGGCTATCAATTGGTTCAACAATGCTTTAATTGCCATACGGTAGACCAATGGCTTTAAAATCCATGGATAATGGCATACACTTTTACCATATGTTATAGAAACTCGGCACCACAAATCAACGCTACAGAGAACAGATGCAAGTCTCATAGGAAATAGATAAGCATGCTCAATAGAAGGCTATTAATTTATCCAATGATAAAAAGACATCTTTAAGTAATTACACCTTTAATTATCCTTTAATTAACCTTTAAGCCAAACGCGAGACCAATTTCACACGGATGTGACATCCAATAGGCCTCCATATTATGTAACAAGTATGCAGCTGCGTACAACAAAGCGAGTAGTCACCTGCAGCGACCCCAACCCCAAAGGAAAGCCCCTTGTGTTTCTCGTTTCCTGACTCGTTCCTGACTTGTTCCACAGCTCTCTTCCCCCGTTCGAGAGGACTTCCCTCGCCGACTTTCCTCCATCTTGTCTTTCTTGCAAATGTCAAATGAGACACCGGTAGCAAAATGGCCCCAGAAGGTGATTTGCAAAAAGAACAGAGAGACCATAAGCTCTGATCTGCATCTGGCTTCGTAGGTGATAATAGGGGGACCTACTGAGCAGCTGGTCCCCCCAAACACCCTGTTTGCAAAATGATCATGCAACTTTGAAGCGATACATATGAGCGGCACTATCTTGTGAACAAGTATTGATAAAATATGTGAAATATATTATCATTAAAATCAGGTTTAGATATTGCTATATGTAGGTAAATATAAACTGTTCTTAGAAATACTCATCTCATTGTAAGGTTTTTCTCGCTGGCTCATTCATTTTCTTTGTAATAAGAGCAGGTCGTCGCAATCCTAAACCCATTTTTTATAACTTGACGTGTTTTCCATAGCAATTGTCTGGGATATTTTTTGTTACGTTTGCCTCTCTATTGTTTTGGAGGGAACCTGTATCGAATTCCAGCCATGCACTTGACGGGTGCGTATACGTGATGATTGAATACTACAAGGCCTTTTCTCTTTTTTTTTTCTTTTTCTTTTCTCTTGGTCTCAAATCGCCTTAATGCTGGCTACGAGGAAACTCCCAGATGCCTCTTTTTATCTGAAAGAGACGCAAGGAATTCCTAATGACCTTTCGTGGGTGCCACTGACGACCATGCTGGAATGTAATTGGGGCACAGGTTGCCATGGCGACAAGATGGGTTCAGTGACAAAAGAGGGCGCGGCAGTAATGACTCATACAGACAGTGGGTGCAAGGCATACCTTTGGTTTAGTCTTAATATCATTTCACCTTCTTTTGATCATGCCTTCATAACTATATTGATCTTTGCAGGTGCTTGGTTCTCACCGAGAATTCGTCTTCAAACACAAGCTTGTACCCCATGCCCGAACGAGGCGAAGTCTCCCTCACACCCGTCTGCTGAAGGCTGACCCTTTGGTAAGCTAACCCTTTTGAAGCCTCTTACCAACAGTGTGCACACATTGGCTGCACCCTTGTACACAAAGCAGGGGTTTGGGAGAGCCCCTCATTTATCTCATGACTGGGTAATTATTGTGGGTGCTGGGTTTGGGCTGGCTTAAGATGTTTGCCATATCACGAATACAGGAAGGGGTTGTTCTACTATGAGTGGGCGTGGACATTGGCGATTGCTGACTGTGTTTATATTGAGTCAGCTGATTGCCTGATGTGGATTGTACGCATTCCATCTTTTTTTAGATATGTTTACCTGGTTAATACAACCAATAGTATTATAGTCAAACAAATGTTGGGTAAGTTTCAAGCATTTCAGCACATAATCACAGATTATGCTTTGATCGTGGTTAAAAAGGTAGCAAGAAAACCCTTTGTTTGCATCTGTGGTCTCTTAGGTGCTCTTAAGGACACCCCATTAAGTAATTAATATCTAAACCATACCTTGTCTTACAGGTGAATGCAGCTATTCAACAACCAGGATATGAGCGATCAAAGAGAGGCTACAAGCAGATCCGCGGATTTCCAATCAAGACAGATGATACAAGCGTCGAGGCTCACAATAACAACGCCAAAGAGAGTAATCTCCCAAATGATCCGCTTTATGCGAAGCAGTGGTACATTGTGAGTACTCTACTGTTTATCCTGACGACAGTCCATCTATTACAGTTACGAAATGCGTCATTGCTGCTCCTGTATATGCATAAGATATTGCCCATAACTCAACCTATCTTTCGCTCGTATTGGTCACCTATCGACTTGCTTAGGTTGATTTTAGATGGGTCAGGGGAACTCTACTTAGTATTGAGTATATGTGATACATGTACAATTAAGTTCTTGATAATAACGAATAGCTTGCTCTGCAAGTAGATTATCATTAGATGTGCGTATGTACACTGTATAAGGCTTTATTTATTTAATAATGGCTAAATTATAATTTTATGCCTTTGCCATAAATATAAGTACTCAAGATATTGCCTATAAAATGGCAATTTTATGACAAAAGATTATAATATTATAAGATCGTTGTGGTGTCCATGTAGTCTTGGGCAGAGAACTCTTCAGCATGCAATATGCATACTTGGCTTAAAGGGAAAACCAATTTGACTAATTATGTAACACAAAAGGACCAAATGACCTTTCCAAGAAAAGAATAATGATGAACTCACCTCTTGGGGTCTCTCTAGGGAGTCTGAGACAAAGAAAAGTCAACTGGGACAATTGTCCCTCGAACCAAACTAATCCATTTCTTTTTTCGGTCTGCAAGAGACCCGTATGTAAACAAGGACTAGATTGCGCAATATTAATAATGCAAACAAATGATATATCTACTTCCATTCAATGCACAAGATTGTGTAATTAATGTAATATAAGATCCATTATCCATGAAATGTTACTTTCAGAATAACACTGGCCAAGCTGGTGGAGTTCCTAAACTGGACTTGAACGTGGAGGCTGCATGGGCTTTGGGCTACACAGGCAAAGGCGTGACCACAGCCATCATGGACGATGGTCAGTCTATCTATACCTGCTTGTAAAAAATTATACTGACAATAGATTGACCGCGTCCCGAAGAACCACATGTTTTCACAGTGTCTGAGCAGTGCCCCAGATTGTGTGTTGCAAATCAACTGGTCTCGTAGAAAGAGCACCTTAACCTCCACCCAGGGTCAATGTCACATTGTGAATACCTTTACCTCCTGGCTGCCATGATCATTAGCATGCAAGGCTTGCTTGAGCCAAGGGGGGTTGCAACCGCGTGTAGTGGCTGCATTCTGGGTCCAGGCTATTAATGGAATTACGTAACACAATCATGCAAATCGTGTCAAAGTGATGTAATATAATAACAGTATACGATCGTATCTAAGAAGGAGTCCTGTATTGTGTAATATGAACGTTTATAAGGAAATCGAGCTAAATCCAACTAACGTGGTTCAATACGCGTGCAATATAAAGAGGGACGAGGGTCTATGACGCAATATGGATGATTATGCAATACCCAATTAATCATACTGTGCAGTATGCACGTACATATAATAATTACGCAATGCAATTGAGTTCCACACTGACTTTAAATCTTTTGTTTTACACAACCGTACACTGGAATTGTGACAAATATAACCCACACGTTTGGATATTTAGAAGGAAGCTCAACTCAACAGTGTGTTTGCCATTTCTTATATTGTATTTATTCACTATGTTTGGGTGAATATTGACCGACAGCTGGGCGGTATGGAAACAGCAGTGGGGGCTTACTACCCACAAGACACGCATCGTGAGGCAGATGTTTTGCTCATTAGTTGCTCAGTTTCTTAGCTTCTTTTAATGTCTATAAATATAGAATGCTGCAATCGTGTTTTTTCTTGGCTTCCCTTCAGGCGTGGATTATATGCATCCAGACTTATTCAACAATTTTGTAAGTAGCTCTCTGTCTTTCTCACTTCCTGTTTTATTAGTGCATACTATTGTAGTGAAAGAAACCTTTCAAATTATGTGACCATATGTTGAGCGAGGTACAATACGTTTTGAGTCGCACACGAAAGAAAACCCCTTCGTTTGGGTTTCTGTTTGAACTGATGAATGCATATTGCCATGGTAACTCAAAAAACATCACTACTGCATAAATTAAAAATAACACGGAGGCTATTTTAACAAGACCTACCAGCCAGCATGAACGGTCCATGAACAATTGAAAACACTTTGGCAGCACACCATGATCAGTCATTGAACTTGGATGAATGAAGTAAAACGTGGCCGTCCGAACCTGGAAGAGTATCCAATCGCAGAAGTGTTCACTCGTCAGTGGTTAATCAGGGGACTGGTTATGGAAAAAAGGAGCATTTCATATTCCAGAACTAGTGCTAAAAGCGAAGATTGCACGAAGCCAAAGGATCTCTTAAATTAGGACGACGAAATGAGTGAATTGCTGCTCGTGGTTTCCATCGGATTTTCATAAGATAAGATAAGATAAGATCTCAAAATGATCGCTATCTGTTCTCATAGGACAACGCTGAGCTCTCTGGCCGTGAGGAGAAAGTTGATTGAAGGAGATTACATAATAACTATACGGAAAATATATGTCGAAAATAATGGTTATTGCGCTAAATGTGTTAGACTCAAAACTGCTTGTACCTCTCTCGTGTAGAATTATTTGTACTGTATTGGGAAGTTCATAATTTGATCATTAAACTTTTCAGGATGCCGATGCAAGTTACGATTTCAGCAGCAACGACCCGTTTCCATATCCCAGGTTCACTGATGATTGGTTCAACAGGTATTCATACACCTGTCAACAAGTTCAAAGTTAACGCTTACTCTCTCTTTTTGCTCAGCCATGGCACTCGTTGCGCGGGTGAAATCGCAGCTGCAAGAGACAATGGCATCTGCGGGGTGGGTGTGGCATATGGATCCAAAGTTGCAGGTACGCTGCTCCTACATCTCGAAGGTTTCCTACGTCGAGGTCCTTTTGATATGTCGATATAGTGTGTATAATGAAGTGATATTGCGAATAAAATCCGCACATTTACAATGTCCTGTGTTTGACCAAACTTTCGCTTACTAGGACTACGTATGCTTGACCAGCCGTACATGACTGATCTCATCGAAGCAAACTCAATGGGCCACAAGCCTGACCGGGTTCACATCTACAGCGCAAGTTGGGGACCTACTGACGACGGCAAGACTGTGGACGGCCCTCGTAATGCCACCATGCGTGCTATTGTGAAGGGAGTGAATGAGGTCAGTTATGTGGATGTCGACAAGGTCGATCTATTCACAGCGCATTGCTCTGTGATATCCAGTTGCCATGGTATTCACAGTGTTATTGGATCTGTTTAGATTTGTTATCAGCAGCCCACGATTGTTTATAATTTATGTCGTAATCGGGTTTATTGGGTTAAAGGTGAGATGCATTATCCTTGGTCATACTTACATTAAATATGGTGATGACATGCGCAAACTCTCACTATACGAATAGCACGCACGAATATTTGATAAATAAAGCCCCTGTGTAAATTACCAGGAAAATACAACCCTCGCCTCGAAAGCACAATTGCTTATGGTCATTCATTATAAGCCTCGGGTGATTATTAATCAAATCTAGAGATATGCATAGTTTAGAAGGTGGGCCAAGGAAGCCTAATGGTATATTCACGATATACCATTGAAGACTCAACCAGGTGCAAATCGTTCAATAAAGAGCATATAAGGTAGAACAGGTACAATCATACAAGAAAGGCCAATCAGCATGAACACAAAGGTCAAACTCCCAGGTATGAATTATCACCCTGTTGTGTACATGGGCTAACCTTAGTTCAATTGCACACGTATAAACACGCTGTACCCATTCTCAGTATACCAACACGGGCGTAACACTGTTTTCATCTAGGGTCGAGGAGGTCTGGGCTCCATCTACGTGTGGGCATCTGGAGATGGAGGCCCGGATGATGACTGCAATTGCGATGGGTACGCTGCCAGTATGTGGACCATTTCCATCAACTCTGCCACCAACGATGGTCAAACGGCCGGTTACGATGAGTCCTGTTCATCAACCCTGGCGTCGACCTTCAGTAATGGAAAGAGCGGTTATCAGGATGCTGGTGTGGTGAGTATCTCTATGATAATTCAATTGTTAAAGATTACATCAGTGAGGCAATATCAGGGATATATCAAGCCTTTTTGACATTTCCTTTATGTGCAAGTATTAATATGGAGATCACAATGTCCATTTCGAACGCCTACCTGCAAAAAAGTAATAAACATGACGTGCGGAAAGTCGTCTAGAATCAGCTTTGCCTGTAAACGTAATCTGATCCGGGGACAATACCCCCTCCCCCCTAATGACATCCCCACCCACAGACATCGTGAGTCAGAGGCAATCACCTTTCCTCTCGTGTGGCTTGCAGCTCACCTTTTCTCTTTCCAGGCCACCACTGACTTGTACGGCAAGTGTACCACAAGGCACAGTGGAACCTCTGCCGCTGCTCCCGAGGCAGCGGGAGTATTCGCACTGGCCCTGGAAGCTAAGTAGGTTGGTGTGGGTCGAGGACTTCATTATTACCGCCCTTTTTTCCAGTCCCCTGCTCACCTGGCGGGATATGCAGCACCTGACTGTGTTGACCTCAAAACGCAATCACCTGTATGATCCGAACGGTGAGCACAACTGGACAATCAATGGCGCTGGTATCGAGTTCAACCATCTCTTCGGGTATGGTGTTCTTGATGCTGGTGATATGGTGGACCTTGCCAAGGACTGGAAGTCAGTTCCTGATCGCTGGCACTGCACAGCTGGTACCATTAAGGGGAAATAGTCAGTACTCTTAGTAATTACATAATACTTTTTCTACCCATTTTCCATATTTTTCAGTGAGTTCTCCACCAACCAGTCCCTGATCCTGACCATCGACACTGACGCATGCAAGGGAATGGAGAACCAGGTCAACTACCTGGAACACGTCCAGTCTTTCATCACCCTCAAGTCAACCCGCCGCGGACACGTCACTCTGTACCTGCTGTCTCCAATGAACACCACGTAGGCTTCCAATTGTAATCACCATCTCCATGTGTCTTCACATGCTGTACTCCTGTAGGTCTCTGCTGTTGTCCAAGCGTGAGAAGGACGATGATGCGACTGACGGTTTCACCAAGTGGCCCTTCATGACGACGCACGCCTGGGCTGAGAACCCGCGTGGGGTTTGGCGACTCTTTGCCATCTTCGACTCTGACACCCCCCAGGATGGCATGCTCTTCGAATGGACACTGATGCTCCATGGAACTCAGAAGTCGCCCTACACTGGACAGAAGGACATCGACATGCAGAGGCACTCCAAGCTGGGGGTCGTCAAACGTGAACACGAATCTGGCCAAAATTTCCGATTTTAAAACATCCGAGGGATTGGGAGATCTACACGGTTCTTCCTTTCTCTTGTGGTAAAGTTTTGAAGATATTATCTCCTCACAGAGATGGTGTTTTCAAAGCAAAAAGCAAGACGATGATTACTACATTGAGCTGAGGCTGAGCCAGGGTTACTTGGTGTTGGCTCAACTTCAGCTTATCTTTATTTTTTTTCTCTATTTTTGGTGGATTATAAGCATATTTAAAAACGGTGGGCTATGAGGTTAATTGATATCAACAGGTGGCAATTCTCACTTGAATTATGACAATTATGTTCTCTGAGGTGAATAACAGTCACATATCTATTTATACCTGGCAGAAATAATCAGGATATCATTCAAATGCTAAAAATCTTGAATTGGGCTTTTGTTCTCTCTGCAAAATTGAACACAAAACAAGTAACATATCTTAGAGAAAAAAATATTTCTAAAAGTTAAATTTCACTCTTATTGTGTTGGGGATTTATTAGAAAACTTGTGTGAAAGTTGGTGTACGGAGGTGGTTGGAGACTGTCTCATAAAAGGTGATTGAGTTATCCTTGTGCAAGAATAGAATTCAAAATATTCGTATTATATAATCCAACTGTCTGGATGTGGTTCTGATGGAGACCTACGAGAAGGAAATATTTGGAAAAGTTTCGACTTTTTTCTGCCATCACAGTGATCAAAACAAAAATGAATTAAAATGCTAGTCAAAGGTTAACTTTCAAAAACATTCCTGCAGGTCATTGTACCAAAGGTCAAGGCCGAACCACCGGAAATGTATTTTCTGGGTGTATCACTTTCCCTTAAACAGATATTAAACATCAATTTCTCGGTTATTTTGTTGTGCAAAATCAAATTATACACTGCAGATATTATACAGAGATGGTGTTGGTACTTAATTTATTAATGTTGTTGAAAATACACGTGAGCTCTCAGCATATTACTCTTTGTGTCAGTTCATTCGGTTATATAATTATATAATTATATTGTTTATTTGTTATTATCAAACAGGTGGTGTTGTGCAGTATCGTTTAAATCCCAGCTGAAGTTTACTGTACAAAGGTGTAGAAAATTTCCCTGAATAAAGTTATTTTTTTCTTGTGGAAATATATTTATGTTTAATCGACAAATTCGACCAGCAAAAAAACTTAAATAAAAATAAGAAAGAAAGAATCAAACTCAGCTAAGACCCAAGATCTCAAAAAAGATCTCAAAAATCTCAAAAAAGTGAAACACAGTATGTAAAATAAGTTTAATGGCAATATTTGAGTAACAATTAGTTAACTACAGTCTCTATGCAATTACTGGTGTATAGGGTTGATGACATGTAAATTATAATATAATTAGCAGATAAATTATATCAGAATTTATCAGAAATAAACATGAAGATAATTTCCACATTTCATTTACATCTTAAGGCAGATATCCTACTCACCGAAGGAGATACAATTCATAATTATATCCTACGATGAATAATTTCACATTAATTAATTAATTAATCTCAAATTTATTTATCGCTAAAACTGTCTTATCTCACATACAAAACAAGAGTTCAATGGGTACAACCTCAAAATAACTCTATAATCATCGTTTAGCAATACATCATGTTCATAGCAACCAAGAACGATGCTCTTCTCAATGGCCAGCAGCTACTTGTTGACACAAGCCAAACGCAGATTGGCCAAAGTCACATGGAGGTCACGTGGCATAATCTGACGTTCTCGTTTCCGGTCTTCCCAGAATCCCCACGGCGCGAGGTCTCACGGGGCGCCATGGTTACCGAAGAGAGGTCCTTCCGGCACGCAGTACCCTTTATTCGCTTCTCGCATCGCAGACTTAAATCCAATAACCAGCAAGTTAATGATGAATCGAATTGCTTTTTTGTAAATAACTTGGAGATGTTGAGGGTAGTTCTTGTCGAGGGTTTCTTTCACCGCATGCAGGAAGGCTTCTTCAATGCTCTGAAATCATAACGCTCATTTATTTGCCTATTGCTTCCAAGATCACACAGTCTGAACACTAAAACCTTATTCAGTTTATACTAACCCAGAATAAATCTTCAGTGAGGTCGCCAAAGCGGACATGTGATCTTCCCTGCTCGATGATGAGCTCGACGACTGTTTCTCTGTCGTCAAAATTGCAGATGATCTCGTCGATGGCGTTCATTACAACCATCCCATGCGTTTCAAGTACTGAGCTCTGCCATAGCTCTGAAGGTGTGTCCATTGATCGAAATTTCTCGAAGGCTTCTTTGACTTGTCGGTTAGTCTCGAACATTCTGGAATGGCCGAGAACCGTTGTGATTCAGAAGGGATTTTTTATGATGAGCGTTATGAAACTTATGATACATATTATCGTATTGTATTTGCGTCACTCGAGTCATAACGCACGGAGAGAGATAAAGACAGAGAGGTCACTGTCCTCCCATCATAATGACGCCATCAAAATTGTACTTTCGATATATTGTTCAGTATATGATGCATATAATTACATAGTTCAATATATAATTATATAGTACACCATATTCAATCAGCAAATATTATTTGCATCACACTTCCGGTGATTATGGTCACGTGATAAATATGCTGTATCCAGATTCTTCGAAATCATCACTTGATAGCACGGAAGTTGTAAACTACAGGCAGTAAACACGTACAGGAAATTGGGTCAGATAAAAAATATATATCTTCCAATGCCCATGAATGGGACATCACAACACAATAAATATCCATGAAATCGGTACACTGAAACCTTGCTATGGGAGATATGAAAAAAATGGATTTCTGCTAACCATTATAATTATGAATAATTCACACATAATGCTTATTGATTGTCTGCTCGTTGCTCAGCAATTACATAGATACCATTCATACATAGATTATGTATTACATAATTATTAAAAGATTATGTATATTCATAGATTATTATACATTGATGATACATATCATCATACATAGATTATGGCAAATTGGCGAATACATTCGATTCCACAATGATCATAATATGAAGTGAGGTCTCGATGCTTCAAGGAGTGACTATCATTTATCAGAGGAGCCATTCACCTGTAATTAAGAAGCCAAGCGTAAAACGCGACGAGCAATGATCAAAGGATGGACCTTGGAGCAGAAATAGGGAAGGACATTTTATGCATGAGGATGAAGGAGATGAGTGTCGCTGTCCTTTCATGGAAGGGATGACATGGGCAGGTAGTGATCAATTGAGGAATCTAGTATTGGGAAAGGTATCAATGGAATTATTGTGTGCTTGAATTTATCTGCTTAATACAGTGTTGTTCAATTAAGTTATTTCTTGCTTTTAATTTGTCATGCTAACTCACACAGTATAAGTCAGCAAGCAATCTTGCAATATGGTGACCAAGATTCACCAAGTTATTTGCAATCACTGCAACAATATTTGCTCAAAGTGTGTGGACTGAATATGCGGACTATGAAGAAACAGTTTGAGAGATTATGAATGCACTCGCTTTCGGGTTACAGACATCTCGGCTAGACTCATAAAAACTATCAACAAGCCTACCTCATATAGGGATAAGTACTTCTAAACGATTTAACAAACACAAATACGTGCTTGTAAAAACTGATACAGCTGTATGGATCACTGTTTTAGGCAAAGATAAAAAAAACCTAAATTGTTCCTTCCGCAAAAAGACACACATGTCCATTCCACTGCCATTCCAGACAGCGGAAAAAGAACACTTTTTTAATGCCAAAAATTTCAAACGATTCCTATGTCAAATATAAATTGCTGAGTTCTGTGAAATATCTTGCTGGCTCTTGTAGAACTTTGGTGCAAGACATATTTAGTAGGTCCAAAAGAATACATCTGAAGCTGAATTCACTAAGAGTTATGCTGATATGATAAGGATAAATGAATAATTTGAGTTTTTGCAGTTTGCATGATTCCAATTTTTTAAAGGTGAGGAATGAAATTGAGATGACAGGTAATGATGCCCAACCCTTTTACCTGCACCAGAGAGTAAAGTCAAAATAAAGCAAAGGACATATATTTATATGACATCATGGATTATGGCTAACACTTAATATGAGCAATGTTTATGACATCATTTGCTTCAAATAAAGTGTATAGCTAATTGTATATTACCATAGAGCCGACCTGCAAGTAAAGGTCTCATCATTTTGCTGATTACGTGAGACCCCAGACTGGTGAAGGTCATCGAGTGATGAATACGCCCTGCCCCAACACCTGGGACTCAATCTTAGCGGCCAATGCCCTTGGAATGGATACAACGATAGATTAATGCAGTGCGTGAATCATGCATGCACAAACTATTAAATGAATGGGATTTCTCTGTTGTTGTTAAAGGGAGAAGGTTGCAACATGCGATTGTGCATGTGAGGAATTGCTAAGGACTAATGGGATAAAACTATAAGGGGGTAGCGAGTGGCATAGGGGGTTACTTAGATCAGGACACGTGTGCTGTCAGTAGCAATCTCCTTTCGAGTTTTTGAGGACTGTAGTAGCTGTTGGCTGCTATATATAGATAACGAACACACTTGGCACCTATTTGGTAACCTCCTTTTATAGCTCAAAAAACCAAAAAAGATCCAATTAAATTTACGGTGTGTTTATCTCTCGTGCTGTCTACAGCACTGAGATAGACTTGAGACAAATGATATCTGCTTTGAAACTACATTACAATAATCACTTTCCAACGAACAACAAAAAATTCCTGACAAGCACGATGCAAATATGATTGATAATAACCAAGTTTATGGAAGTGCATTGAATGTCACTAGGTGCTTTGTCATATGCCTTTAGAGTACTTGTAACTATAGTATACATAATGGCGTATTCATGTACTGGAAGCCTACAACCTTTCACATGTCATCCTTCCATATTTAATTGAGAAATATAACATATAACATGTACAAATCAATTATTCATATTTCGATTTTTCATTTCGTTTTCTATATTTGTATGTTAAGATAGGATCTCTGCATATTTTAAAGTATGGTTAGATCCACGTATATTGACTTTCCTGACTGCAAAAACAACCTTCTCAAATCGATAGTTATGGATAAATGTAACTCAAGACCAATCAAAAGTCTAATCGAAAGTCTTTTGAAATAATTGTTTCGACGACATCATTGATGCATACAAATGTGCATGAACTCAAACATTGATCTACCTGGGTAATAAAGTTCACTAAATGCAATGTTTTATAATGCTATCATCACACGTTCTTTTTAAACACGATTCTACCTCATTTATAAGACATGGACATGCTCATGATGAAACAGAATTGTCCTGCGTGGCTCCCTTTCCAATGCACTTATAAGTTACAATCCGTACCCATTACCCTTCAGCACATTACCCTCTACTAATGGCATGTAAACAAGGCACCGATTATACAACCAAAGACGTAAAAACATACAATCAGGGTCACGTAAGGATAGTGCATCAGTATAATTGCCAATGCTATAATACCAACTGATCCAGAAGCTTCGTGTATATGTTTCATCTTTCTTGTCTTTTATTAACATTCGATCTGAACTTCAAAAGTTTCTTTTCTTTTTCATCTATCCTCGTGTTACAGGCGTCCTCATCTAATACGAGGTTAAGTAGTCAGCTGGCATACCCTCTTTGAACCCTTAAATACACCTGCACATCAGTCCCTCATCACCATGGTAGATTGCCCCATAACAGTTGCTCTATAGGTATCGTTCAATGGAGAGGTTTATTACCAGGAAAGGCGTTCCAAAACGGTCGTCATCTTCGAACTGTGTCCTAGTGATTCAGGTTTTTTAAGTAGGTCAACGTAGGTCAAAGGGCAATTGAGTGTTTTCTTTGTGGATCAAAAAGGTGCTCAAAATATTATATAGGAACATGATGTGTGGTTTAACTCGCTATATAGCTGCTTGAAAAAGACTTGCCAATACGGTTTCCTCAAACCCTCCATCAATTGATAATGGAAACTGCTCTGTTTATGAGGCCACGTTTCCCCATTTAGGCAGTTACCGTTTCTCTTTCCCTTAATGGCTCACAGTGAAATCAGCATGATAACCCCGAAAAGGACCGAATTTTCACAAACCGCTTCAAAGTCTTAAACCCGCTAAAAAGAGTTTACAACAAAAAGTACCTAAAGGCTTTCGATTGTGTTTGAGACTCTCAGAATGATATGTAATTGCATTTAAGGAGAAATGGCTACATTTTAGCTATCTCTTCCCGTGCACGACCCTTGCAAAGGTCCCAGTTGTATACATGCATGCATATATTATTAGATAGCTAGCCTATCATTGGATCAACAACAAATGAAATTTAGTCAAACGTCAAAATGTACGTAGCGATGTCATAAAAATGCTTTGCGCAGGGTTTTGCATGGCATCAAAACTGAATGCCCAAACTATACAGTTGAACAATGCGATTGCGCATTACAGACATATTCGTGTTTTACGGAATCCTCATCATCGATGACAGATTTTGTGTATTCACAAACATTTTGTTGTTCTCGGGAACATTTTCTCAGAGTAATGGCTGCCCTGATTCAACATGCGTGAGAGCTTGAAATCGTTCTAGGTAATACCGTCTATTAACCCAGTGACCTAGAAATGTATTTCAATGTCTGGGGAGTTTTAGTGAGTAAATTCTACTTTCATTCTCTGGTGAATAGTAAATTATATGTTCATTTTGATTTTGAAGTATATTGAAATAAAATCAACTGTGATTGACTGAACGTTACTACTTTAATAATATACATGTATATCCAAGGTTTTTGCCGATAAGTAGAATTGACTAGTACTCAGAATTCCCGCTAGTCCCTCTGCTGCTTACTGGAGTCTATAATTGTAAACTGATACATTGGGCTGTGTGGAGAATTATTAATGAGCGTAAAATGCATTCAATTATTTCGGCATCCACATTTTATTTTCTTGACTGCGATGTCTTTAGCCTTACTTAGCAAGCAACTATTTAGGAGTCTTTTTACGTGTGCGTGAATAAAGGAAAATCAGAATATTAAAACAAAAATGCAGAATTGGAGACATGCAGATAGCAAAATTGGTGTAACCAGGGTAGAATCAAGGTTCAATTTCAACGATCCGTGCAAAAATATTTAATCCCCACAAAATCAAGTGAGCTCTAACCCCCCCCCTTCCCCACCCCACGCACGCAAAAAAAAAAAAAAAGAAAAGAAAAGAAAAAAGACCCTACCCCTTGTACAGTTGGGCCACAACAAGTCCGATGTTAGGCAAAATGCATTTCAATTACGATGACACTTCCTTTTTAATGCGTCTTCAATTTGTCCATCTCGTCTCTTGTCAGCTGAACTCAGTTACTATCAAATTCAGGTCGCTTCGGTTTAAATTTCCAAACGGTCCAAATGCACGTGCATTCAGTTTCATGCCGTTCTAGCAAGCACCCAGATCCAAGTTTTAACTCGTTTTACTCAACTCAGACCACCATAATTAAGTAGTGCTTGATCGCATCACATTGCAACGCATTTCCTGTCGGATTGACAATTCCTTTTGCAGATAATACATTTCCGTTCTTACGTGTTCATCAGCGTTCATATACATGCGTAAAAAATAAGATACTCACTCATACTACGTTTATATAATTACCAAACAGTCAGAGCCAAGAGCTCATTTTCAACCCGTTTTGCAAAGTTTCATAGAACAATGGGTGCAATGGGTATGGGGCAATGGGGCTGAATTAAAACACGCTTCAACTCTTTCTGTTCAACAGTTTAGGAAGGATACGTTGCACTTCTAAAATATACACGCAGTTAATTAACAAAACGTAGATATATCTTGTTTGGTATAACATGGTCTTCAAAGATATGACACAGCACTGATGTGCTACAATGAAACCAGCATCTCTTCTTCGATCTGAATACCCATAAAATCATGAAATTACTTTCTTAAGATTGAAGAATGAGGATGAGTTCATTTCATCTACCAGATATCTATCCAAAAGCCAGAAATGCCATACATACATAATACATACACAATGTGATCATGGAGGGAATTGCACTTATCATATATTTTCGCTGCACACAATTATCGTCAATTTATGGCGTTGAATAAGAATAATGATAGCTTGGAAAATGATTCAATTAACAACACCATTATTCGATGGCGTCGAATCTTGGCGATTTGTCTAATAAAAATCTTCTGAACTAATCCATACAGTCCAGCTACGAAAACCTCGCTGTCCTCAGCTGATAATTACTCACAACTGCAATCACGAACTCACCTGAGGAACATGCACTTGCCCGTGGGTACAATTTGTTTCTGTACAAATTTCCAATTCCGCATCAAGCAAATCACTTCCCTCTCATTCAAAGGAAGTTTAAACAAATCCGTGTTCGTCGTGATTAAAGTGTTCAGTAGTCCCGGGTCAATACTGGCAAACGATTTTGAGAGTACCGCTGATGACGTCATTCCGTTTGGGGTAACCCTAGAGCTCCTCCACTTCAATTGAATCGAGGGTAAGAGATGACGTAGCTGAGAGAGGCAGCCGCAACATGTCTTCTCTTGACTCCCACCCATGTTTAGCGATGGGCCATGGTAATCCAAGTGATGCTCAGCGCTGTGCTCACTGCGTCTTATGGCCTATATCCGAGCGTAAGTGTTGGGGACCCTCACAGACACCAATGCAATCAGGGACACGTGGTGCTCTGAATCACCTGGGTTCTCTATGAGCTCATGTCAACAACCATGATTACCTGCACACCTGGATTTTGATCCGAAATTTAATCACTTGTAATATTAGTTCGATGCATGCAATGATATTATATATGATACTATTCTGTGGGAGGGGAACTTTTCTGAGATCAAAACAATTGCTACAGAAAAACGTTGCAAAATGATGAATAACAGTTTGACCACAACACATGCCATGACATGGATGGCAACTCTTGTATGTTCCAATAATTAAAGCAATCTATTTAGAACTTGACCCAAATTTGAGAGGACATTCCGGATGTTATAGCCACGCTGATACGTATGCTATTTCAGCGACATCCTCCCATAATTCATGCTTGGTCACATGCATTGGACAATCCAAGTGATTGCTGCAGCATCTTGGACAATCCCTTCCTGTCTCCTTTTGCACCTACCGAACTTTATCTATCGTCAGCAAAACTACTGATCCGCAAAACCAGTAAGAAATAGAACCAAAACCGTCTCACCTGCTTCGTCTATTTATTCACACCTTCAATGCCGAAGCCATTGAGCCGACGTCGCCCTTATCAAGGATAAACCCTGAAGCTCACATAATTAACACACTATTTCTTTGACAAGGAAACGGAATGGACGCATCTATTTGGTGCAACTTGGGGTCATACTTACTATACAATTATAAAACAATTTCATTAGAGTATAATGATTTTACTCCTTGTTTCCGGCCCCTAAATATGGATCAGATTACAATGGTGTTAACCTTTGACCTTATAGTGCATATCAGCGTCCTTGACTTACCTGACCTCTAGAGCTCCTAAGTCGCGTGTAAGCAGGACACGCGGGGAGACACATCTGCACAACTCTTTCCTATTAATCAAGTCAAGGTGAACATACACGTGGATACCTGGGTATTAATCACTTTTATCACGAATCTCTTTTTTTTTTCATAATACAATAAATTAACAATAGGCTGTATCAACCAAACAGTGAACTTTTTATTCTACCTATAATCAAAATTATATTTGAGGTACGAGTAAAATGAGGTATACCTGATTATAATCGTAATATCAGCACCTTTCCTTGCCAATTGTTCACTAATTGTACTCTCTCAAGTTTTAATTTTCATTTCTATTACTCTGTAAATAGTCTGTTGTAAACTGAAACCGCTACAAATATATATTATTTACTTTACCTTTTCTCGTGCAAAGTAATTAGTCTCCTTTATACACACACACGGAAAATGAAGAAGAAGTTATCTCATAGCAACTACAGAATCCCTTAAGGCATAACCACACCCTCGGATTGTCCCGAAAGGGGGATTTAGGGTTTACGTAGAACAATATATAAACACCGAATAGGGATATAAATTCCTTTTTAAATCAATCGGACTAGATCTTTGCTTACCTGGCTCACCCCTGCTTACCTGTGGCTAAAGTCCAATCAACCTATTGCAAGGCAGAAGGCAGGTTAAGTGTGCGAACAATTATAGAAAACGACCTCAATATTGAGTGTTCATTAATGTCCTGAGTTGTTTTACTAGGGACATGCTCAGATTTTCATATTATGCTAGTGACAATCATGCTAAATCAATTTACATAGTGTTCTACGTATACCCAGTCGGAGTGATAGTAGAACCGATTACCGACATTATACAAATGAAATATGAATACTCTTTAATGGGCTCATCTCTGGGATTAACCACAGACATACAATAGCATCCATCCATCAGTTCTGTGGTGTTCTGAGAATTTGAGTTTTGTTAAAAAGTGTGGAATTGGTAAGGCGATACCGAACATGCATTTTCCATTGAAAAACTCACCTACGTATAAAATAATATACGCGTGTGATCAGCGTTATTTATACTTACCTTTACCTGGAAATATATCTTTTGTGTGCTGCTTGTGTGATCCTCCCTACGCGTAATTGCAATGTAAAATATGCATAATTTATTAACCTCAAGGTATATTGTTTAAACGCCAATGAGAACAACATGTTGACACACAACTAGCTTCAGCTGCTGGATATGTAGACTTTATTCCATAACTCATTTGATTATGCAGATTACCTGCACACCGTGCATGTATTTCACCCTCTGCTGATCGGCATCAGCGTATTGCAGCTGATCTTCGGGAGTGTGTTGCACTCTTTGGGCAGACAGGTTAATGTGACCGAGACATGTGAGGAATGGAGACTGCAAACCACACGCCTTGGTGGAAGGAAGTCACCGTAACCTCATAGTTTAAATCTGTTTATAATGTGACTCGATTGTGATGTTTAATCTTAAAGAGATAGCAGTGAAATATGGAAGATGATCAACACAACTACGGCTCTCGACTGACACATATCAATGTGAGGCCACAGACGAATTTATTGTGTTGTTAGCTATGGGGGCACATAATCGACATGGGTGTAGTCTCGAATTATGTCCACAGCTGATATATCTTTGAAAATGGTCTCACTCACTGTATTTATAAAAGCCAATAGAATTGATCTAAAACGGTTTCGAACTAAACACAGGTCATCGTGAAGCCTGAAGCTTGTTGTCGAAACAAATAAATAGTCTTTATCACAAAATATCCATATCACATTTATTGATTTTCATTTTCGTGTTAAATTGTATCAGTTTCATCATTCATGCAACAACCACGTCCATCGTCCCCCAAATGCAGAAGACTAAAAGGTTCATAAAAGACTACTAAAAGAAGGAAAACGAGAAGTACGTTGAGGTCACGTGTGGGAGTGTATATTGCCCTCTGATTGGCTGTTTATAAATCACGTGACCGTTGATTATAGTGACAAAAAGATTGTAAGTATTGTAAGTGCAATTTTCAGTTTATTACACAATGGGGAACATACGATTCATGCATTGATTTGCAATTTGGTATTCAAAACTTATTTAAACAATAAAAAACACAGGTGGGAAAACACGGGTTAAATACATTGTCAGCTGCACTAGAATATTTAGTTCACATTTCAGGTAAACGTGTATACAAAATAATACTCATGGCATGTACTAATCCGTCATCATCATGCATCCCTCGTGTAATTACATTGGTGCATTGATGAATTCGATGCCGAAATCGTCGCTCGCAGATCAATTTCGTTTTATGACTGATCGCAGGCTAAGAACAGGGCGTATTGGTGCTGTGTCTATTTTTACCTGAATTGTAAATCAATGCACCGTACACCGTGGAAGAGTACACACAATGAGAACTAAGACATGAAGTATGCAACGTACGCCCTTAATTATTGTGTTTAGATCATGTGATAGCTGCATTTTATGTATTATAAATTTTATTTCCGTCTCGGAGAAACCTGCTTTTCTGCTTCTTCTTTTAGAACTCCCATATTTGTTTGTCCTTTTGATACATATTCACACGATGACGTCACAACCCCTTGAATTGCAATTGACTTTCTTCGATGATGCACCCCCCTCCAAATTGTGTCGCCCTTATAATTATGTAATATATGTTCCTTCCTCGTCCAGCCCCCTCGAAGTCACAGAGAATAGAAACCAAAATCCAGCTACAGCAGATTAAATGCAGATAATTATGGCTACAAGTCGTTTACCTTGGGCTGTAGAATTTTAAATGGTATTTTCCATTTATTTAAATGGTTGTTTTGTTTGTGCATTACAGCATCGTGAATGTGCTACAAAAGTATTTCCCAAGAGTAACTGTGCCCAACGACGCATGACATTATTCATATCTTATTATTTCAAATTCTTCTGAATCCGGTAATCTTTATTTTCATATCATTTTTTGGCAATTTTGTTGTTGAGCTGAATTTTAAAGGGATGGGGAACTAAATTTTAAGTGATGTTCTATTGACTCATAGCACCAATTGATAGCATTCCGTGCCAAGAACACCATGCCTGGATGTAAGCGTAAGGAAATAATCCATTCCGAATATCGGGGTTAACATTAGGCCTATGGGAGAATGGCTTCCATTACGAAGTATAGGAGGCAAACGTCAGCTGAAGGCTTGCCGTGATTGGTCCCGTTCCCCTCGTGAAGCTATCGATTTCAGCCAATCAGAGCAGATCATCTTCGCCATAAAAGGACATCTTTGTTGTTTACGAAACGAAAGCGCATGCGTGGTGCACTCTGGCTGACCTTTTTACTGTTTCAGGATGAAAAACATGGTAGGTGTCCTAGAAAATCGTTCGTTAAAATAAGAAAAATAGGGAAAAAAAATATATATTATATTTCGCGCATGACTGGTGGCAAAATAATTATTCTATCTATTTCCGAAAAGAAAAGAAAAAAATATCCAGGGGTTTAGTCGCAGGACACGCTGATATGACGAGGCCCATTGTAAAAGATGGGGAACTCGGTGTTTCATCACAGCTCCTGACGTCACGCCTAATTAGCAATATATCTCCCGCAAAATCGTTAGGGATGATATTCCTTGTATGGGCCAGGCATAGGAATCCTTTTTGGTGCATCAAATAACGACTCAAAGTCCATTTTTAACAAGTTCTCCCTCCCTTTAAGCTCAGTTAATTCAATCCTCTGTAATTAAAGACTTGCTCATTAGTTGCATTACAGGTGTTTTTTTCTAAACCCTAGCGAAAACCCTTTTTTAACCTCCTGTATCTCTAAAGAAAATTAGTCAATTACCGTTAGGTTTTGTTGAGACCATTAATTCATACATTTATAATTGCTCCTGATTGGCTTACCTCAGCCTCGGATCATCGTCTGTAATTCGCATGAAAACACAGGTAAATGCAGATTAGGTCTAAGTAGATCTTTTAGCAAACAGCGCTTGGTAGAAGGGATGTTTTGTTCCCTTAAAACAATCCAGGTATTTTTCTTGACTTGATTCGCTTTCAGGACAGATAAGTCAACGACTAGCAGAGCTGAAAAGATACAGACAAGCTTGTATATCAGAAAAGAAACTGCAGTCATGACAACCATTGGCTTTAAACTAACACGAATGATCAACGCAATTAGGAAATGGATATAGTTGTCCTAAAAGAGATCCAATGGCATTGTTGGATCCTTGTTTTAGATATACCTGCAGGGCAATAACAAAGTCGTTTTTGTGGGATGTTGTTGGTGAAATGTCTGCGATGAGCATGCATTATTCACAAGTCTATGAAAGGGATTTCGTGAAAGTCTTCTGTGAAAACAACTTATCCAAACATAGGTTTAGGAGAGCGTGGATTTGATTAGCTTTCGACTGCACGAACTTTGTCTTTTATATCTTCGTATGTAAATCAATTTCTGTCCATTTGTTCGTGTTGTTCTATATAATGTGAATGGTATTTCGTGAATAATAATGTATACACTGTGTGTACACGCAATTACAAATAGTTCTTGTGGGTATGTATACATGACATGCTTATAATTATTTGGCTGAGAAAATAGTTTTGTGAACTGACAACTATATAGGTGAAGAATTAAGGCTAAGAAAACCCCACCATTTACTGCCATGTTGATAACGCGACTCAACCACAATGATTTACGATAATAACAGATTATATCCCTAATAAGACCCTAGAGACGAATATCATACCTCGAATATATCCTCCCTCGCAATTCCTTGCAAAATGTCTAAATTGATTGCGTCAGTGCGTCAACAAAACATTCGACAATGTCTCATTGGTTATGGTTAAGAAGCCGCATTAATAAATCGAAGATTTATTTGGAGAGGCAATTTTTGTTTGGCAGCTTTGCAGTCGTAAATACTGAATATATCATTCGATTTTTATCCGAGGGTTGGAGGCCGGCTTATTTATTTCCATCAAAACTGTTTATATCTTTACATAGTGTATTGTCCATTGCCTAAATACAATTTCCAAGGGAGCATACATTATCTGACTCCTCGTTATACTGTTATAGCATCTATAAAAGTTTATAGACGATGATGTTTAGGTGCAAATATTACTTTCTCAAAACAGAGCTCTCATAATGTTCCATTACATTTCTTCGCCTTCGAATTTTGAGCTAGGATAGGATTCTTTGAACAGCTGGGCCCTGTACATTTTCCTGTACATTTTCCTGTACATTTTCCTGTAAATTTTCGTCCGCTCAATAACTAAGTAACCGGGTCACATGTTGAAGCGTCGTTTGCCCAACATCCCGAGTGTGGCCCAATGGCCACCATTTTTCCGCTCACTTCGGAAAATTCAGACTAAAGCTATCAATATATATGAAATTGACACACACGCACACACACCTCACGCACATACATGCAAGCGCAATGGATTTGCGATATAGTATATTCACGAAATTAATTCGGGCGTGGTGCATTGTGGTCTAATCGGGTGCGAGGTCAATAAAGGTCATAAGGTTGTACACAGCGCCAAGGCAGAACGTGTCACGCCTGTTAGTCAATGGCGACCATGTTTTCCATCGCTCCAGAAATTAAGAATAGTTTCTAATTATTTGTCAATCTTTCAAAAGGTTAACAAACAATTAGAATTATTTAATCCTTTAAATTTTATCGTATTTTTTTCTTAATTTCTATGATAATTTTAACTCCTCTGAACCCCTGCAATTGTTACTAAGCCACACATAATGCATCGTACTACGCATGCGCAATGGAGTCGGAGTTTTGCAAAACAAATCATGGTTATGACTCCGTCTCATTGACTGCTTTAGTATGAGATGAACAATAACAGGATGCGTTAACGCGTTCCGTGTACATTTAAGGATGTTGTTACAGAACCTCTAATGACCGAATCGAAGCTATTACCCCCTCATTCTACGCCGCCTCCTGACGTCTGCATACCCCCTGTGGAATGCAGCAGCCCTGTTTCCACCCAGCCCCCTTAAATCACCTCCCTCTTCCCTTCTACATAACAACTGACGCACTTTCCCATTAAACTTGATTATCCAATAATCATCAACTTGTGTGTAACAACACGTCATGTCAGTCAAGCATTTTACCCATAAAGTTAGAGCGTCATACGATACTTCACTATTACGTCATAACCGTGATCTCATTAGGCAGGTATGGAGGAGGATGCTCCAGCAATATCACGGAGGTGCGTATTGGCAATATGGTAGTTTATTATGCAAAATGACGAAACTTTTGCTCCTCACATTCCAAGGTGTTGAAAACATTGCAAAGGAAATTGTAAGCACTGTGGAATTCTAGGCACACAATAAATTCGCGCTGGCATCAGTCTGTTGAGAATTGTGCCTCTGAGCGTCAGCGAGCAACTGCGATTAGTTCATTCTGTAGCCGTCTTTGAAAGAGCATATTCTATGCTTTTCCATCGGTTGATTTCTACATTCCTCTGCTCTTGATTCCGATTCGAAGGTAAGTTTGTTCACTGATGATTGTGTATATTATAATTTGTACTACATTATGATTTGCTTAAATCATATTATAATCTCAATATTTGGGGCGGGATAGGATTTCTTACCAAAATCCAAGTAATGTTACGTTTATTAGCTCCATGCATGCTGCCTGAAAAGTGAATTAATTTGAGCTCTAATTAATCACACTGAAAAGCGCAATCTAAATGGAGCATGTCCAACCTAATGAGCAGGAAAGAAAAAGAACCTTTGTGTAAATAATAGGTGGTACATCGTAAATATTTGCCATTTGGTGCTTGTATCACGTGAGATAAATCACCAGACCAAGTTGTTATGACGTCTCGCCAGGGTCACATAAATAAATCGAACGAAATCGAACGCAATGTCATTATAGCAGTATTTAGCACGATTATATCAATGACGAAATTACGTTAAAGAAATAATGCATTGCAACAGTTTCAGTGTTAATGTGGCCGTAGTCTCCCGCCCGTTGTTTCATTAGATAGAACATGTTCATATTGTGTTCATATATAAATGATACATCAATCAGTGAGGACATTACTCACTATAACATCCACTTGAAGTGGGTTGCATATATTATTAGAAACAAACCTAGAATAGTGTTGACGTACTCCACTCGCAGGACGAAAGATGTGTCCTTTCCGCAACCTTTCAACCTCAGCTGAACTTGAATAATAAAACTATGCCAGTGTTATTCATCGCTGCAGTTTGAACCCTGGGAACGCAAAAAAGAAGAAGAATCCGGATTTTGCTGGATCCTCAATCTATTCGCCATTTCGAGGAATGCATTTTGCAACATTCTGTAGACGAAGCTTGTATGAGTCGGATTTGTTTGTTTAGGGAACCTCCGTGTATCAGTCGTTGCTATGATACCTAAGCTTGCATCCGGGAAGCAACGAGCTATATCTATGGGTAGGGTCAGTTAAATATGCATAAATTATGATAAAAATGAGATAGCTCCAGCGGAAAGAGTCCGAGACACTGTTTGACCTTTGTGTACTCAGCTATCCGAAGTATGCGAGCAGAAATATTGTGTACCTCGTAAGATTGATGTGGACTTTGACCTTTGTTTTTATAGGAGAAACATCTTTGTTCTTCTCGCATAGCATTAACACTTGCTCTGTGATCTTGAAACGCTCCACACCCACTTATATTCAACTATTGAAAAATGAATTGATAAATTATTTAATTTTCATACCTATGCTGAAGTAAGTATTCGATTTCTCGCCAAATACTCTCCCATCACACAGCAAACACACATGCAGCAACATGTTGAGCAATTACAAAGTTCTATTTTTGTACTCAGGTGATCTGACACAAGTATGGCGGCCGAGATCATCCCTACAACCACTGGCGTTGTTATAAAGATGCAGGCCCCACAAGCGCCTCAAATGAGCGTTAGTGCTTCCAGCAATCTGACAAACGGAGCATCGACCACCACGTCATCCACCAAGATGTCCATGTCAACCAGCACCTCGTCGTCCACCAAGACGACATCGACAACTAAGATAACAAAAAAGACGTCATACTCATCGAAGACGTCATCCAGTTCGACCATCACTCAGGGAGGGAACTCAACAACGTCTTCCACCTTCAAGACCATCAAGACCTCGTCCAACTCTGGATCCTTCTCTGATGATATCGCATCTATGTTCGGCATCAACGCCGATCAGGAGATGGAGAAGATGAAGAGCATTATGTCGGATCAGATGTCTAGGATGAAGAGCGAGAGATTCTCTCTGCAGTCAACGACATCTTCCACTTCATCATCCGGTCCGGATTCCTCTCTTGTCCAGTTTGACCCCAAGTCGATCATGGATTTCGCTGAGAATGACAACCTGCGTTTTAATTTCGACATGAGCAATTTCGCTTCCGAGACCGTTAACGTCAAGACGGTTGGTAACAAGATTGAGGTCCACGCTCAACGCAAGACGAAGACGGCTGACGGTGAAACCTCCGAGGAATACAGTCGTTCTTATGAAATGCCCACCTCTCAGGTAATCACCCCCGAGAAGGTGACGTCATCTCTCTACAAGGAAGGCGTTCTCACCATTTCACTGCCGGTTAGTGAGGCTATGCAAGGTGTTGAATTGTGAATCAGCTCAGTTCTTCAAATATGTCGTGGACTCGTTTCTTCTGTATGACTTTTTATTTTGTGAAATGCCCCAAATCAATCACTCCTCTTGTACTGTTTTGAAGCTTAATCTTAACTTAATCTTTAAAAACACATCTAACTCTATAGCCATCTGTTTCCAATAAATGTTGTTGAAATACACTCAACTCCGCTACCTATTTTACTTATCATATTAACCACAGGTACAGACAGCTCTTAATCCACCATACATCATACATCATGATTAATCAGGTGGGCTGGTAATCTACGGCCAGGTAGACGTCTGTCGGTATGAGTCTCTTTATCGAGTAAATAAGACCAAACACACGCGCCTGTGGCTGTGGTTATAACAGCCAGCTGCCGAGTGCATGAAGATAATCTTTTGGGAGGTATAGCGAGGCGGCTAGCTTCTCCTGTTTCGCACTAATCTCAACCTTGGCTTATCTGCCTCTATCCCATAAGGCGCCAAACATTCGTAATTGTACCTTCTCACGCGTTGAAAGGGAGAGCAGATTGTACGGCTGCACGAGAAGGATTTGTGGAGATTTTCTAAGGAACTAGGGCAGTTCTAAATGAAGCATTTGTTAGTTTACGTGTGCAATCAGTTCGAGTAGAGCTTCAGTCTTGTCTGCTGTTATGTAATCCAAGCAGTTTTAGCTCGAGGGCAGGATTTAGCAAAGGGTGGTAATACACTGTTACAGACGGGTTTTGGAGCTTTGAACATCCACAAACGAATACAAAAAATGCGGATATCGTATACCGAGACAATAATGTATACTATATATATATACGCATTATACACCTGCCCGCCTAGTTGATCCGCTGGCACAATAAATGAAACATGCATCGATATGATTCAGTATATATATGCATTATTATAGAACTATATATTACACACAAAAATCTTTATAATATATCCATTAATATTAATTTATGATAAAAAAAACATCAAACCAATAGATCTCTAGCAAACAAAACAATCAAAATGTAAGCGTGCTGTTGAACACAAGGTATTCCGCAGATTGCAATGGGGTTTCAATACCACTCTGAGCGCTGCTCAAATCTTCTCTACACGAGCATTGATAGTTTTTAGGCAAGGTATCCTCGTCGATGACCTCGTAACTAATCCTCCTCTGGACCTCAGGTGACGGCGGACCACCTGAAATATCACATAAAAAAAAAAAAAACAAACAATGAAACACAGACACACAGAAGAAATGACTGACTTGTTGTCTTTCGAGGAAGGCTCCACTTCAAAGTGTGGTAGAAACCGATCAGGATAATGATCAAAGCAGATAGCAGAGCCACACCCAACAGTCCAATGAGCACCCAATTGGTCAGCGGTCCCAGAGCTATTCAAGATCAAAGATACATTCCGACCTACTAAGCAGTGGATCACACTTACTGACGACCACAGTCGTGCTGTGCCTCATCACTTTAGTTTTGCCTTCGTTATCTAATAATCTGTTGACCTCGCAGGTGTAAGCATCGCTCTCTTCAGGTAACAGTGGCCAAATTGCAATCTGACCAACCCGCTGAGAAGAAATCCTTGGTTTTAATGTATGCCCCAAAGTGCTATTATCAGGTAGGCCAATGATTTGGTTGTCCACTATGTACTGGCGGTAGAATGCTTGGGTGTTTTTCCTCCAGGTGACTTGGACTACACTGGACATTGGGTAAACCATCTTTGAACAGTCTAACCAAAGAGCTGATCCTGCCACAACGCTGGTTATGGCATTGGTTTCTAAGATATATAAAGAGAAAATTTGGGTTCATTAACGGCAATTCATTGCTTACCAACTTGAGGAACTGTTATTCCTTTCAGGTAAATTGGGAAGGACATCAATAAACAGAATATAAGCAATATGCAGGATATGCCCGCAAGCGAACTTTTGATTTTGCAGCACCTTCGAGTACTTGCCAATGAATTTTCCTCTGTATATATGTTGGAAGTTATTACAAATTTAAATTATCCAGTTAGTGTAATACCTCGTTCTACAATATCATTAATGTCAATGTTCCGGTTGAACACTGGTTTCGCCAAGCTGTTGCTGCGGTGGACTCTCTCGTTGATACGAAGTCGCACTGAAACAATGAAAGAAGAGAAAAATCATTCAATTTTAGAAGTCCATGGAGCAATTGCGCACGCAGCCATGACAGTGCAGTGTTAGCGGAGCAGGGTGCATTACTATTACTCACCATCTAATTTCCAACATCTCTTAGTTTTGGTCAAGAAGAGAAGAAGGGCAAACAGAGATATACCGAAGCCACAGAGCATGACGACCAGCAGGCGATCAACCTCAGAGAGGGAAAAGGTCCAGAACAATTCCTTTGGCAAATCTAGTAAACATAGTTGGGAATTTGACCTTAGGATCGGCAGTTAGTCACTAACCACTGCCCGTTTGAGGGAGGGATCGTGGCGAAGGATAGCGGACGTGAGCTTTGGTTTTTCGGCCCCCAAACGAAGGGTGAGAGGCTGAACAAGCGAACACATTTCCGGTATGAAGTGGAGTCAGAAGAAGTTTCCGGCTTGTTGATGTTAATTGATTTCCTAAACGTACTCTTTGCATCGGTGTGACGTCATAATGAGCGTCGTTTCCGGTGACCTTGACCCATTTAAGTTCCACTTCCGGTTGGGCAAAATGGGCGCTGCAGGTGAAAGTCCATACTTCATTGGTCAAATTCACCACACTGGTGTTCTTCGGGGTTATAGTCGGGTTGGGGGACGCTGGTGGTACCAGTATGCTCACCGTCCACTCAGTGACAGCTCCAGCGGTGTTACTACACGTCCAGACACCGTCATCAACCGGAAACTGTGGACTGCCGATGCCTAAATTTGATTCAAACTTCGTGTAGTCACCTGTGACCTCGATCTTTGACCTTTCAGAGTTGATGACGTTATGACCAATGGCCACAGGAGAGTGACCACCGGGTCTGAACCACATAACGGGTCCAGACTCCAGTTGGCATGGCAACACAACGCCTTTTCCTTGCGTTATGACCACGCCCTTCGCTTCATCATCGCCCGATGCTGTGGTTGCAAAGGAGACGAGATGGACATGCGTTATGACGGCAGAAAAAGACACACTTACCAGCACGCGTCAATGTCAACCAAGAGAGCATCCAAATCCACCCTGATTTGATCATGTTTAATGTCTATAAAATACATAAAGTAATTATCATATAAATTAAAGGGGGAAAATTGCTTTGCAATTTTAACAACAGACTTGCCAGGAATTGATTTCATAACGACGTCTGCATCGCTCAGAGCTACATCATAACTTTGACAGCAAGCACTTTTAAGTTGTATTGTTGTTAAAATGGAGATTATAACACTTCAATGTTGTCCCCTGATTCGCTTCTTGTTCGACTGTGGGGTACCCATAGCCAGATACTAATATATACAAGTATAGTATTTGATATTTGCTTACTACTTTAGAGATCAAGGCAAAATACTCCAAATTAATCTTGTGTGTTGCATATAGCACTGACCTGTTTATATTTCAGTCCCCATGTTAAGTGCACGTGCACTAGTAATCAACCAAGGCACTTTTGTTGTGGTCCTTTCGATGTTACGGTTGTGATAGTAGACTGCGTGCAAGCGGAGAAAATTGAGGCCAAAAAAAGGAGGTAGACCATTGTGTGCTTGGCTATACTACAGTCAGGGTGAAAATTCCAGATGGTTACCTAATTGGTAGTCTGTTTATAATGCATCGTGAAAAGGCTGGGTTGGTGATATTCATAGGTTGGGTATATTATTGGGTGTGCCGAGAAACAGCACTTGGAATGTAGTTTAGAATGAGTTTGTGCAAGTTAGGATTCACTGTACTATGATTGGCAGGGGACCTTTTAAATTGTGATGCATTAACTGCGTGTATTTGTTATGGTAACAGTGGGTATTTGGTGTTATGAATACTAGGTGTAATGATAATGTATATACTTTTGTGTTAAATGCATTGGTCTGCATAGCTTCGTAATTCGTAATTGACAATGGATACCAATACTAAACAATGTTATTAATTATACCAAAAGCATATAATTATTGACATTCCGATACATGTATACGCATTATCATAACGTAAGAGAAAAGTGGTGAAAGAGTGAAAGTAAATGTTATTGAAATAAAATTCATTGATTAAACTGTACCTGCATTTAACGTACGTCCTGCAAATGAACCAACACGGAACGAGATGACCACCTAATCAGTTACTCTGACCACAATTATACTAATAAGGGGATATCCTATAGCCATGATCCTCCTTCACGAGTAATCAATCCTCTTTGAAGTCATGAGATCTTATTGCCCATGATAATTGCAGGTGTGATATCAAATAGTAGCGTGTAATGAAGTTTAATTGTTGGTGGATAATAGCATTATTAAGGTGTTGTGCTCATAGAGGGTGGCCGTGTAGGATTTACTTAAATCCTTTAATTACCGCATAGTAACTCGACATCAGGATTATGTGATCAAAGTCGTTGAGTTGGTTGTTCAAATGGTCAACAAGGAAACGTTTTATGTTATATGAGTATAATTCTACGTTCAACAGCACAAAGTCGGCATTTAATTGGCACCGTATTTGCAACAAGCAGGTTCCAATCACGCCTTATCATACCTTGATTAAATTAACCCCGGGTTACTTCGTTTGAGGCTCGGTAAAGATAGCAATCTGAATGGTTAGGTCATAATAAAGTTAGCAGAGTAAAAATGAGCAGACTTGATTGGTCAATTGATTACTTGTGACGTCACAATTGAAAATAGCATGCTGCACATTAAACTGGACATTTTTATCTCTCAAATGTGGTTCATGACTTATGTTAAGTGGGGTATTGACACCCCGCACTATAATAATTCATGCTTTGTGTTGCCTTTAAAGGGCCCCGGACGCGTTAAATTGAGTCTCTGGGGATCTCTAGGAACGTTAATTGGTGTCGTCGACTGCCGATGACATTATCGTCCCAAATCATAACGCTCTTTTCGTGTGGGCGTTATGATCAGAGGAAGTTTGCTCACTCCCGAGGACTCTTTTGAAACGAGTGATGACGTCAGATGCAGCCTGACCAATCACAACGCTCCATTTTAGTAATGCAAATATTCCATTGGCGGCACGGATTTCGATTTCGAAAATGACCCCTTGCTCTGTGTTTCCTTACTACTCAGCAACTGCTACACATACATATGTTTTATTACATCACTGGCTTTAGGAAAACCTCTTCTTTTTATTAATGGTATTTATTTTTTCATGTGTGGCGTGCTCTCTGAGACATGAATTGTGAAACACGAAAATTTATTATTTATTTCTTTGTTTCTCATTCTCTCGATGTTTGGATTCGCATGAAGGCTTTTGATCTGGAAGTCATTGAGCATTCGTCACTCGTCCGTGTTTAGACGTAAGTACAGGTCTATTAGGATAAAAAAGGGAAAAAAAATAACATCAAGCTAAATTTTTGATATGTGATGCAATATACCGCAAATAACAACGACTAATTGAATTGCTTCGTGATTTCTTCAAAGACCTTGATGTAAGAACATTTCAAACCGATTCTGACGCAGACGCAACGATTGTATAAACTGCCTTGACACATTCTACGGACGGACAGTTGTTGTCATTGGTAACGACACAGACCTGCAAGTTATGATGGTCACCTTAGCTACACCTTAACTAAACGTGTACATTCGTGACACTATCTGTAATTTACCCAGGGGTCGAAATGGCTTGTATCAGATGCTCGGTGGCGGCAATTATAGAAAATCCAAAATGGCGGCCGAAATGTTCTCCAAATTTATTTCCAAAATAATTTTTGTATTTTCAAAGCCATAAGCTTTCTATATGTGCATAATATGTGGAATTTTCACCAAGACTGTACGAATGGTTCATTTCCTACATCAAGAGCTAAATAAAACGTCCAGTTTACCATGAGGGGGGTAGGGTAACTAAAATGACCATAACTTTAAAAATTGAGTGACAAGCACCATTTATTATTTCACATATGTGTATCAAATTAGATAAAGTAATTTGTGGAGAAATTTGAAGCTATTATATCCAGTATTTTATGAAATATAATAAAATTGTTGATGGTAGGATTTCAAAAAACGGTGTTCAAAATAGCAAAAGTTTCGCGTAAAATCTCCATTACGAACCTTTAAAGGCAACCTAAAGACTTAATATTTTGCAAAGGGGTTGCGTATTCATTCCAACATATATAGAGAGATTTTTGCGTTAATAGTTTTACGATTAAATGACGAATTACGTCATAGTTTGAATGACGATTAATAAGTCTTAAGTGCAACATTCAAACAGCCAGGATTTTTTCTGGGACATTTCTTCAGAGGTCACATAAGTGCATTCTTATCATCAGATGGAAGAGGCGAGAAAGATGTTTGCTGGTGGGGTGAGGAAGAATCCCCTCTGCAACGATGTGAATAAACAATTGCACAATTCAGATATAACAATGGACAAGTTCTACAACGACCGTTTCTGTCTATGGTTTGACTTTAGAGCATACGATAAAGACCATCACCACAATACGGGAAGAGAGTTGAGAAATACTGGAGATGGCATCTCTCTTCAACTCACAAAAAAGGTAGAAACGGCTGGAAAACTGATATGATACATCTTCGTTGTATCACACGGGGAAATAAAAATGTGTGACAATAAGTATAATGCAAATGTCCACTAGAAAAATTAAAATGCCGATGGAAGCACACACGGCTATCATATTTGGTAGAACGAATTGTGGGAAGACAAAATTTATGCTAGATTTGCTAGAGAGTGCGTATTTAGAAAAGTTAAAAAATATTATAACAGTTTGCCCCACATTTAAGACAAATGAGACGTATAAAGAAAGAGATTGGGTGTCGTCATTGATTCATGTTGATCCAGGAAAAGAATTGAATAAAACTCTAGAAACACTTCATGGAAAATATAAAGGAGAAAAAACGCTCAACATAGTAGATGATTGTTCCGCATTAGTGAATATAAAGAAGAAAAACAGCGCGCTTTCCGAATGTAGCGTTTTCAGGAAGACATGACAATCATTATGGATTATCACACAACGGTATAATTCTGTATTAAAGGATGTCAGAACACAAACGCAGTGGGTTTGATTATTTCATTGTAAAGATGCTGATTCGTTTAAAGAGTGTTTGAATGAAAATGATGTGGTTCCTGACGAGAAAAGAAAAGAAATAAAACAGGACTTGAAAGCAGGGCGTTACAAAAAATTAATATTAGTAACAGAACATCCTTATGGTTATAGAGCATGCTAGAATAAATTGATATGGGTCTCAGTATTATGATTAAGTTGTTCATAATTCTACTTTTTTGTAGAATATATATAATGACTGAAGATAGAAAGAGAACAATACAATCATTGATTGCTGGAGGCACTTCAAAACGATTTTTGGGAAAAGAGTATACTTTAGAAAAGGTAGAGAAAATGAAAGAAGAAGAAACCCGTAGAGCTTCAGAACCTGGTAGCCTCAAATCGCACAATACTCGTCGCCATCACGAAAACGTGGCTAAATGACTTCGTCTTCGATGGTGAAGTCCTTCCACCCCACTTCTTCATCCACCGCAAGGACAGGTCGGTCACTAATCCAGAAAAGCGAGGTGGAGGAGTGCTGCTCGCCGTCGATGAAACGCTGCCATCAAAACGCCGCCGTGACCTGGAGCCTCCTTGCGAAGTTCTCGTCTGTGAGCTGTCGTCCAAAGGAGCCCCTCGCGTCGCTGTGCTGCTGTGTTACCGCCCGCTCAACACTGACCTTAAACACCTTCAACAACCTCATCGAACAGTGTATCTTTAATATATCACGCGAGTTTTCTGTTTTGTGTATGTTGGGAGATTTTAATATTCCAAATGTAAACTGGTCTCATCCCGTTTTAAACGATAATGGTGCTATAACAAATTTCATCCAGCTAATGTACTCTGATACTCAGCCCCCCTGGTTTGATAGCGAAGTTCGCCACTCTTTAAATTGTAAAAAGACAGCCCATAGCAAAG
This sequence comes from Capitella teleta, assembly GCA_000328365.1. Lineage (NCBI taxonomy): Eukaryota > Metazoa > Annelida > Polychaeta > Capitellidae > Capitella > Capitella teleta. The sequence goes on from KB302492.1 coordinate 45,787, forward strand.
CGAAGAGAGTTGACACTGAACAATTAAACCTGAGCTCAATATCGATCATTACGTAACAGTGCAAAAACCATCCTGAGATCAAAATATGACCATTTCATAAACTCCCTTGCAGACTCATGTAAAAATAATCCTAAACGTTTCTGGTCCTATTTCAAACGAAAAACCTCCTCTAAATCCATTCCATCAGCTGTGAGAAATGATAGCTCTGAGAGCGACGACCCTGCTGTAAAGGCCGAGATGTTCAACGAATATTTTGTTTCCGTTTTTAAAAAACTTCTTCTGACCTCCCACCAAGCATCCCTCCTGCAAATGTACCTTCTGTTCCTGATCCGGTTTTTACTTCAGAAGGGGTAGCGAGAATTCTAACTCAGCTTTATGCTAATAAGGCCTGCGCACCTAATGGCATTTCTCCTGTTATTTTAACAAAATTTGCTCACCTGCTCTCGCCCTCTCTCACAGTTTTGTTTAACATTTTGATTTCAAGTAAGACTGTTCCCGATGAGTGGAAAAAATCTTACATTGTTCAAAAAAGAAGACAAACAAAATGTTAAGAACTACCGTCCGATATCACTTTTATGCACTGTTTCAAAAGTTCTTGAGCGATGTATTTATAACCGCCTGTACCCTTTTATTGACGATCTTCTGTACCCACTACAACATGGTTTTATTAAAAGGCGCTCCTGCGCGACCCAACTTTTAAAAGTCTTATCACTCTGTTGGATCAGTGCTCGACAATGGTGGTCAGGTGGACATAATCTTCCTCGATTTTAGCAAAGCTTTCGACTGTATATCACATGACCTTTTATTGTACAAAATGAATCATTTTTATGGAATTGATAGTTGTCTTTTAGCATGGTTCAAAGACTCTCTGTCAAATCGTTTACAAAGAGTTTTAATTGAAGGTGAGCGTTCTCACTGGTTACCTGTTTTATCGGGTGTGCCACAAAACTCCATCCTTGGTCCCCTTCTATATCTGCTTTTTATTAATGATTTTCCATCTGTTGCCAAAAACTGTACGACTGCATTGTTAGCGGATGATAGCAAGTGTTTTAAAGAAATCAATATGATTTAAATGATTGTATTTTATTGCAAAATGATTTGAACGAAATGTGCAACTAGAGTAAGCAGTGGAATAGAAAAATTTTAATCCAAATGCAAAGTGCTAACTATTACACCGCCGTTGCTCATCTAATTTTTATAGTAATTCAATGAATGGTGATTCTATGGAACATGTTGGTTCTTTTAGCGATCTTGGAATTTGAATCGATGAAAAACTATCTTTTGATACACATATTGATCGACTCATTTCAAAATGTAACAGAATGTGTGGTTTTATTAAGAGGAGCGTTGGTTTTGGAGCGCCTTCCCAAGCTAAATTTTGTTTATATAAGTCACTATGTTTAAGTATCTTGGAATATTGTTCTCCTCTTTGGTCATCTCAAAATGCCATTAATGCAAAAAAAAATAATAAAAAATCGATTTTGTACAGCGTTCTGTCACTAAATATGTTTTAAATTCCTGTGAGATTTCTTATATTCAACGCTGCACCGATATAAACATTTTACCACTCTGCTTTAGGAGAGAGATCAATGACCTTTTATTCTTAAAAAAAATTATACATGGTTTTATTCACGTAGATTTTAGTTCTGAAATCGTTTTGAACAACTTGTCACGTGACCTCCGTTCTACAAATGATAAACTTTTATCTGCACAATCTGTCCGCACGGAATGTTTTAAATCATCATATTTTAATCGCATTGTGAGACTATGGAATATTTTACCTCCCGACATTCGCCAGTGTACCCCTTTTAAAACGTTTAAACAGAAAGTGACTATTTTACGTTGATAAATTTGCCAATTTTAATGTCGATCAATTCTATACATGGACATCGACTTGTCGATGTCAAGGTTTTTATCACTGATGATCTTTGTCACTTCATTCCTATTAATACTGGCCATTATTGTCTTCTATCTGTTTTTACTCTTGTCGCCGTCAATTTAAAGGCATTGCCTGTTATGTCGCGCGTTTGCACGTTTTTATTATTTTATTATTTATGCTACTGCATGCATGAAGTTTGAAAAAAAAGTTATACTTGCAATACGAAGCAATTTATGGATATCTCATGACAAAAGAATTAAAAGAGTCCATAATTTATTCCTTCACGTCTGCTCTCAACTGTTTTTTCCTCTATAAAAGGAAAAATTGGACGAGTCCTTAAAAGTGGACGTATTACTAGATAATTGGCTTTCAACAACCGCGTGTAACATTTATCAATCATTTGGTTCTTTGCTCATTCCAATTACAACAACATTAAAAGTTTCAAATCATATTAATATAGGAAATAAACGAAACCCAGAATTTACAAGAGAAGACAAAGGAGGGTATATTGGAGGTGAACAATGGAGAGATATTGAAGAAGGTGAAAAACCCCAAGAAAGTAACAGCGGGTTTGAAGAGTGCGCAGAAGAGGAGAGAAAGAGAGATGAAGATCAAATCTCAGGATAATTATTATTTGTTACTAGGTGGAGCTGTACTCCTAATAGGTGGGATTATTTATTACAATAAGAATTTAATGTGTAAGAAAAATGAGAAAGGTGTAGAAAAACTTCCTATAATGGAATCATCTATAGATGCATTATAACCTACAGCATATGTCTGGCCTGTTTAGAAATGAGAAAAAAATATATATAAAAGAAATTAATATGTCAACGTACAATGGAAAAGAACTAGTAAACTCTCTTTATCACGGTGTTATTTTAACAGCCCTCACAGTGGCTTACGCAAAGGTTGGAAAAGCTATGAAGTTGCCGATGCCAAAGCTTGATTTTGAATTTAAAGATATTTTAAGTTCAACTGTGTACATCACATCTGCTGCAGCCACTAAAGACATTCTCGTTAAGCAGGGTATTATTCCTGAAGATATCATGAAATAAAAAACATTAATAGTATATAGATATAAAAATGGCGACAGCAATAGCTATGATGATAGGTGGAGCCGTGGCAAACGCACTAGATTTTAGCGGATCAAACTTCTTATTTTCTACTTTCAAACAAAGAGAAACAGACAGGGGGCGAATAAGACACGATAAAGCTGTGAAAAAATATGCGGAAGATCACAATAAAAGGGTTGAAAAAAAGACAGACTAAAATTGATTATATAAATAGTAATGAACATAGAAAAAATAATGCCGTATGAATTATCCAAGATTCTGAGACGGCGTTGGCCGAATATCATATATTTTTTAAGGAGGAACCTAATTATGAACCAGGGGCCGATTCCAGAAAGAAACTTAAGTGGTAAAACTAAGTTTGGGAGGAGTTAAGTTGACTAAAACGATTCCAGAAACAAACTTAAGTCCTCTAGACTCTACAAAACTTAAGTGACCTCTCCACCTGACTTAAATCAAACTTAGTGAATTCAAGATGGCGCCGATCAGAAGACGCCGGATTAATGCTATGGTGTCAAGACCTAGAAGGAGCCTTCCAGACAGGAGCAATGCTCTGGAAGGCGTTATGAAAAAAAGCGTTATGAAAAAACAAAAACAAAAAACGTTATGATTGTAAAGCGGGAAAAGCGCACTTGTTGCATTATGATTAGGAATCAACGACGCTATACACTCGCATTTCGCGTTTGTGATGCTTTCGTTTTCGATAAAGTTTTGGTAAAATCATAAACAGTTCATAAAAGTCATGTTGCAAGGTACGTTTACCTCTGATCAAATGTCTCGCCATGTCTTATACATTCCTTTGCAGATAGCCAAATCCGATTTACGTTACTTAAGTTAAGTTCAGCAAAAACGCATTTGTGGAATCAACTTAACTTGAAAACTTAACTTAACGCCTGGAGGACTTAACTTAAGTCCCGAAGTTAAATTTCTTTCTGGAATCGGCCCCAGATATTTATAATTAAGTTTATGTTACAATTATTATTATTATTAGAATATTTTTGAGACAGTTTTGAATAAGTGTAAAAAGCGTCTTTCTGAAACATCATAACGTCTTTGAATTTCTAGAATCCACATCATCACGCATCACATGAGCGCATCGACCTTCACCTCAAAACATGTCACGTTCAGATGAAACTGTCAGTATAGAACCTGTCACGCTGCAGTCGCTCGCTCGAGCAGCCGAGTAGAGATCTTGAACGCTGTAGAAAATCAATAATTTATCGAGGTCTTTTAACAAAAGGTGTTCAGCAATCACATGTATAATCATCGCAGAAAGACTTTGCGTGGTTATTTAAGATATATATTTTTTAATTTGATTTTTTATTAAAATTTTCTATATTTTTTTAATCGAATTTTTGAGACAGTTTGAAATTATTGTAGATGTTTTTCTGGGACAGTATTTCATAAGTGCCTGGCATAACAGTTAGCCTAATTAATATTCATAAACTGTCTCAGAAATCGAAGTGAGAGCTAGCTCATTTGCATATTCTTTTTTTCCTGACTGAGAATGTCTTAGAATTCACTCGTTCTTACTTGTATCAATATACTAGTGCCAGCGGTATTATTAGGCTTGCTCATTTGCATATTCATAAGTTGTCTTAGAAATTGATGTAAGGGTTAGCTCATTTGCATAGTCCTTGGAAGCTTGGCTAAGAGCTACTGATGATTCTTCAGAGTTTTGATTGCCTTATTTGAATGCACTTATGTGACCTCTGAAGAAATGTCCCAGAACCCCCCATTGTTGTGAATACCCATGCATGCATACACATATTACACTATATTAGTTTTCTCGTTCTCTTTTTCTCCCCTGCTTCATTCTTTCCATCGAATGCCCCCTTCGTACTCAAACATTGAACTCTCTAGGTTCACTAACTGCCCTGGCTTTCCAGGTGAGACCTGCCACATTATCCAAAAGATATGTTTCTATATAACCAGAGGAAATGCTGAGCTCGAATTTCTTCTCCAACTAACCCATTAACTGCCAATCACCTTTAGCTGTACGTGAGGAAGATCAACTTAAGTTCTCCTCAGAATAACCTCTACTTGACACAGTTTGCTCTTTCCCCAATGGTTAAGTTTTGCATGTGACTTACCCACGAGATCCCGTTTGATGAATATTAATATATCCCTGTCCGCTCTTTATAAACCCGACCAAGCCAACATCCCTAACCACTCTTCCTTCCACTACTGCCCTCATCCAACCACCTTTCATTTGGACCTGCTTCAATAAATTGAATTATTCTTCAACCCTAGTCTGTGTGCTTTACCCCCTAAGTTCAGACTAGGCCAGAACCGGGAACACGCACGGAACACCCATTTCCCTCTACTTTTTTTTTTATCTAATACCCCTGTATAATGGAATAATTGGGATATATCAATATGATATTCATAGTGAAAAAATTGTTTACAATTTTACACGCAGACAATTATATAATTATCAAAAAATAGAAAATAAATATTTATTTCTCAGCACGGGTTCTCAGAAATGAGACATGACGAAAAGAGATTCCAAGAAACCACGACTGGCTTATTCAGAGCTATAAATTGAAAATATATATATATATATACTTGCAATATGAAGCAATTTATGGATCTCTTATGACTAAAGATTTAAAAGAGTCCATAATTTATTCCTTCACGTCTGCTCTCAACAGTTTTATTCCTCTATAAAAGGAAGAATTGGACGAGTCCTTAAAAGAGGACGTATTACTAGATAGACATTCCAAGAAACCACGACTGAATTATTTTTGGATATACTACTAGTACTTAGATAGTATAAATTAGTTAGTATAATTGCAACAACAACAAAAATAAAATAAAAATAGTTTTTGAAGATACATATAGGCCTAGTCTTTTCAGGGGACAATAACGAATAGGTGTCGTAGCGAGTGATTGAGTGGTGGGGTTTTACGGCGCCACCCAACCCATTCGGGTGATCCGGGCGCCAGAACAGAAGGCCCGGGACCGGGGTTTCCCCTTTCTTTTGTCGAAAAATCCCAAAGGTTCTTTATCCTGCATACCACCATAGACAGTAGTACACAGCACCCGGTCTTGGTACGCAGTTGGGCAGCACTGCAGAGTCACCGAAGAATTACAATTATAACGGATTACAATTATAACTCACAATCATAACGCCCGCGGCCTGATCGGGTCTCGAACCCGGGACCTCGACCCCCACGGTCGGCATAGGATTGCAGACAGCGGTTTAACCCACTGTGCTATTCGGTGCCCAACAGGTGTCGTAGCACAAAACACGAGCATGACCTAATGCGCACTGTTTTGATTTCCACGGAAAGCGTGCGAAGCAAGCGAACAGCGCTTGCATACATCATTTACTAACTAGTACTTTACCGGTGGGTCGAATGTATAATCAGTTCATGCCCACTGTTCGATCATCTATGAATATATATTTAGCAAATTGCGAGATTGCTACTTCACCTCAGCCAGTTTAATCGATTAATAACTTGAAAGTCGATCCATGCGCCTCAAAGCGGTTGATCCGAGCAATTCGTTTTCACTCCTAATCACTATAGCTGGTATTTGCAACGATTATATAATCATTTCAGAGTTGAAAGCAAAAGTTATTGCGGTCATAATTAATGTAATCATGTAACCATTTATCAAATTAAATAAAGGACCAAGATTCAGCTATGTTACAACTGTTTCAAATCCTATTTATAAATCCTCACAGCACTGCTTCTCAAAAAGAAAACAAAAACAGAACAAGTTATTCCAATAAATGAATTATTCTCGGAGTTGTTTGGAGCGGTAAATGTCAACTCAAAATAATCATATTGGGAGATAATGTTGAAAAAACAACGATCTTTCGGAAGGTTGAAATAAACATAAAAATTATGTACAAAATTCTGTGCTATTTGTATTTTTCTTCAGTGAGTTCGACATCTTTTATCGAGATTTTTGCGTTTAGCAATTCAATGTAAATTATTACGATTTTTAAACATGAAATAAATAACATCACTGAAAAGCTAAGGTCATCCCAAACAAATTGGTATGAAATAGACGTTTGTGCGTGAAGCGAGATAGGAAAAAAAAGCGCAACAACGTAATGCTTGCCTAAATTTCACGTCAGTCCTAAATAGGACGATGAAATGGAGCGTTCTGATATTGGTCAGGAAACGTCTGACGTCAGATGAGGAACGTCTTTGTAACATCGCTGCACGGCGCTAAAATTATCGGTTTTTGACAATTCCAATGTAATAAATTTATGCAGTAGTGAATGTAGTAAACTTACTCAGTGCATGCACTCATATACATGATAATTGGGATCATCAATTCGTGTATTTATAGTAAGGATAATATGTGGTTTGTTCGTATATATGACGTGTGTGCGTAGTATGTGTTGTAAGGTTTGTTTATGCGTAGTAATACAACAATGGTGGATTATCAGACAGAGCACTTGGTATTCACTGCCCAGGTTGCGCTTGACATGCTCATTTCATTCGAGTCGGTAGAATGGCCCTAAAATTTGGAATTCAGCCTTGAGAAACAAACTTTAATACTTCCCGACGACTCATCCATTTTCAGAATTGAAAAAAACTTAAAACGTAAATTCCTTTCTAATAATTATTGAGTCCTGACTTCTAACATTCTATTCTCCTCTCCTTTCTCCCAACTATCTTTCTCTCTTCCTTCTCCTCCCATCTCTTTCTGGGTTTTTTTATCATCCATTCTTCTTTTCTATAGTATAATTTAATTTATTTGGCATTCTTATTTATAAACACATTAAAGGGAGGGAGAACTGGTTAAAAATGGACTTTGAGTCGTTATTTGATGCACCATAAATGGTTCCTATGCCTGGCCCACACAAGGAATATCATCGCTAACGATTTCGCGGGCGATATATTGCTAACTAGGCGTGACGTCAGCAGCTGTGATGAAACACCGAGTTCCCCATCTGTTACAATGGGCCTCGTCATATCAGCGTGTCCTGCGACTAAACCCTTGGATATTTTTTTATTTTCTTTTCGGAAATAGATAGAATAATCATTTTGCCACCAGTCGGGCGCGAAATTTTTATTTTTTTTCGCTATTTTTCTTATTTTAACAAGCGATTTTCTAGGACACCTACCATGTTTCTCATCCTGAAACAGTAAAAAGGTCAGCCAGAGTGCACCACGCATGCGCTTTCGTTTCGTAAACAACAAAGATGTCCTTTTATGGCGAAGATGATCTGCTCTGATTGGCTGAAATCGATAGCTTCACGAGGGTAACGGAACCAATCAGCCATCAGCCAAACCAAGCCATCAGCTGACGTTTGCCTCCTATACTTCGCAATGGAAGCCATTCTCCCATAGGCGCAATGCTAACCCCGATATTCGGAATGCATTATTTCCTTACGCTTGCATCCAGGCATGGTGTTTTTGGCACGGAATGCTATCAATTGGTGCTATGAGTCAATAGAACATCACTTAAAATTTAGTTCCCCATCCCTTTAAGTGAATTACAACTGTAATAGTATATACATGAGGGCCCATACTCCATCTGGGGTCTGCCCTTTTTGGCCAATTTATATTTAATTATCGGTAAAAATATCAAAT
>KB302492.1:73008-106201 GCA_000328365.1 Capitella teleta
TTCTTATTAATCAATTAAATACAAGAGTCAAGAGTCGATCATTCAGGTGAGATATTACGCAATATGTACAAAATAAGTGTTCATTTTTAGTCCTGCAATCGGCTACCATCGTCTGTACTCAGTTTCTTGAGTCCTGGTCCACCGTGCTTCTGTGTGTTGTATTGGGGTCGCACATTGCTCATGGATGATGCAACAGTGTACGCCCGTCGCCTTGGTAACACAGGATCCTCAACAAGATCATTTATGAGGTCATTAACTGACCGAGTGGAGAATGGTTCTCGAAGCTTCTTTTCCACTCTACGAGAGAATATTTCCTCCGTGGAGAAGGAACTGGTTGTCTGGAACCTTCCACCGGCCGAAATCCTTCGACCGTCTTCCTGTTTCAACTTCTCGTTGGGGTCATTTTTCAAGAATTTGCACCAAGAAGGGTTTCGATATTTCTCCCAGATGTCATTGTTCGTTCTCAGAGCGGTTGTTAAAGGCGCAGCCTCTTTCTCTTCGCTATTGGCAGGCGACGATGGTGCCTCTGAACTGGAAGCAGGATTCTTAAAAGGATTCGAAACGAACTTCTTCAGGAACTTGGACATGTTTACTCTTGGAACAACTCAACATAACGATGATCAGCTCGTGTTTATATAATGTATGTGCCACCAAGAAGGCGGAGCTTAAATTATCAAAGTTGTTTTTAAGTCAAAGAGTTGAGTCATCAATTAGGACGTTGTCATGGCAACATGTAGATCCTTGTATAATCACATCAAAACAAAGACAAAAAAAGACATTTCCTCTGCTACTGGATTCAAAGGTGTTGATTATAATGAGTCAATCAACTCTATCAGTTCATCTCAATCAATCAATAATCAATCAATCATCTGCTACTGGATTCAAGCGGGTTTCTTTGAAGTTGATTAACACCCACAGGTGTTGATTGTAGTGTGTACCTCAGTGGCAAATAGGACAGAGAGGTAGACGTCATCTACTCTTGGTGTGTGCTATGGTGGCGATCGCTTTGACCTGTGCATATGTCTATTGTTGCATATATGATTATTCTACCACATCTTTCGAGAGAAATTTCGGTAAATCTGGAATTCCAGCATTCTCAATAGCACCAGGCAACAGCAGATGACGTGTTATTCTTAATTAATTTTCACCATTTGAACTATGCACGTGTACAAAACATAAATTATCTATATCTTTATACTGCACAACATAGCCAAGAATCTGGGAAGTCACTTAAAAACGACCTCTGCTCATTTCGGAACCTTTTTAGATCAATTTTATGGACTTTTTTGAGTAAAGAGAGACAATTTTTTGCAAAAATATTGTCAACTGTGAATAATAATAATTCACGACAAATTAAAGTACGAATTTCCTACTCAGGCAGAATAGCTTGAAACGAGGTGGGTGAGAGATTTTATTATGAAAACTGCTGAAAGATCTGCACACTCGATGGCTTCTATTGTTAACTATAGGAGAAATACTGGTGTCACGTCACCATAGTCTGAAATCAAACGCGAGATCAAATTCGATGTATCTAGAACCAGCCCACTGCAAGTGCATTGTCCAAAAATATGTCAGTCAAAAGGCGTATTTGTCTTTTGGTATGCATCCTCTATCGTCCGCTACTGTAGTTCAAAACAATATCAGGAGTCCTCTTTAAGATGACAGATAAGAATAGATTGGGTTGATACAAGTTGATAGCAGATATTGAATGAATGATGAGTCAGCGGAAAACTAGACCAAGAGATTCGGTGGAAGTGGGTTGTGCCCAAGGAAGGGAGGGTCTAGTCACAAAGGGTTGCCGGGTTGACCTCAGGCTATGTCACGAATGGTTACATTGGTTGAGTATGTACAGTAATGAAGTAATAAGACATACAAATTAACATTGTAATGGACAAATATGAAATAGTTTTCTACTTGATCAAACGCTTTTGAAAAATCTTACACTAGATACTTCATGCAGCTGTGAATCTGCCTGATATCAAGATGTGTGATGCGTACTCACTGATTACGTAATACATGTATTATGGCCCACGTCCCTCCACAGTCACCTAGCTGTACATGTCATGTTTAGCCTGGGGTGAGATACGTAACGTTGGTCCTTGTTAGCTGGTAATGGTCCATTCTAGCTGCTGACATTAATGCATCATTGGCTTACTTAATATTAATTTTGCACCAAATACGTGATTATGCATAAGTCCCCTATTTCGATGAAATCGGCAGCATCCACGAAGCTCAATTAGGTCAATTGGTCACGATTGCTGAGGGGGGAGGGTGGGGGTCAAATACAAAAGTGTAGGAGACGTAACAATAACCCTGATTGATGGGATTTCTCTTATAAATAACGATGAACTGCATGCCTTGGAACAATAGATGCACCTTTACTCTACAGTCAACGCACTCAAGGCGTTTGCATAATAATTATGGGTAATTGGTGCGTTGTATGAGACTTTTCCGTTCTGCCTCCAGGCGGCGCTCAGCGAATCGGATGTCTGAGAGCACAAGTGCGCAAATGGCATAATTAAATGGCAGGTGTTGACTATTGTGTGCTACAGTTCATGCATAGCTCTAATGGGCAAGTATTCCGGCAATACCTTCACAGGACAAGATGCAGAAGTACGAAGCATCATTGATTAATACGTTATGATTGAGCCAACGTCCGGCATCAGCAGTCTGTCGATGCCACAAGCCCACAATCCTCCAGAGAATAATAACATGCTCCATACTGGAGTGCGTTATGATTTTGAGACCACCGTCAAAGCAACTGCGGTGTGCGTTCTTTACTATCATAAGGTCCATCTGTCCAGTGCGTTATGATTTGAGTGTAACTTGTTGTCGAGCTCTTCCAGTCGAGACTTGCGTGTGTTGTGACGTAATTGAGAAGCCGGTGGAATAAAAACTGATTGGTCACACCTCTCAAAACTACTGCGCGTGTGGCCAGTCACGCGATCACGGAAGCAATCGAGGTTCAAACATATTTTAGTCTAGATTCCGAGACTACATAATTGTGATCAATGTTTACCTGTTAATAGCGTCTTCGTTGGTTTTCAATTCTGTGGCATTTTGAATGACGTCATAATATCACAGCGAAGCAATCAATTTACAGGGCGGATCACTCAATCAGAAAATATTGACTTACCTATGATACCTTTTGGCATATTGCCAAAACACAAGTATCCCGAAATATATCCCAGCAAGTATCACTCTCCTTTTGTTGCACGACATGTCACAAATGTTTCATGAGAGCGATTCTTAATTATATTTAAATTACCCTTTGAAATGCTGATTAATTCATCACCAGTAAAAGGTGCATTCTCCCTTCAGGCTCAATTCACATAATTATCACAATTCTTGTTATTTTATTTCTCTCTCTGTCCTTAGATGCAGTATTTCTAGTTTTCGGTTTGGTGGAGAAAGTGAGGAATGAGGAAGAATTGAGTTGGGGAAGAAAGAACTGGATTGGTCACCTGTTCATCTCAGTAGAAGAGTGTGCTCCACTCCAATGGTAACGAGTATAGCATTGCATAACTTTGGAAATATCTGGAAAGCTTACGAGGGAAACGGAAGCCACATGGCTTGAACTAGTTCCACGATAAGTAACCGACGATCATTCTAAATCCTCGGTGGAAAGGGTGGAATTAATTAATCGTAATATTGATTTTTGTTTCTTCTGAAACAAGAATCAAAACGCTCAGTCTTCTAGATTCGCAGCACTGGTCATTGTAAGGTTTCGCCCGAGAGAGCCAATGAGGCCGAACCGTATCTTGAGCATAGGAAGCAGGCGAGGGCGAAGACGATGTCCTTATCATGTGACGTTGAGGTCTTATAATTGGGAGCTTGCCAGGAAGCAAGTGATGCACCTTGACCACGTGTTGGGATATTTCCCTATTATGACGCAGATGTATCGGGACTTAAACGGAGAACAGTGATTGAAATGAGGTCATAAATAGGGAGAGGATCGAGTGGGAGGATCGTGATATTGAATGAAAGAAGGCAAGGGAAATTATACATCGCCATGAAGGAGAGACAGTGAGGATCGGGGGAGGTGGAGTGACGAGCAGGGGAGGTGGAGTGACGAGCGGGGTGAGGTGGAGGCGCCTTCCATGTTACTAGCAGAAAAGAAGAAAATTAATTATCTCCACCTTGCTCTCTTTCTAATTAGCTCAAATTTAATTCTCGTTGTGTTTTCTCCAAATAGCACGTTGTTCGCTATGGCTTATTGCTTATTGCTCTCTTGAAACACTAGTTTACTACATGTATATAAGTAAGTATATTAAGTACAAGTGAATAAAGCGTAGTTTTTATAATCCCGTGAAATAACTGTACAGCTATTCAATTCAACCGCACAACAGTACAAAGCAGGATTGTATTAAAGTCTGAATATAATAACATATGACACATCCATTGTACCTCCACCTCCACCTCCACCTCCACCTCCACCTCCACCTCCTTCAATGAGTAATTTTGAATAGATCACCCAACCTTCAAACGTGGCTTTCGGATGATTAATCACTCTGGGTGTCAGTCGTGCTTTCAGCCAATGTTTACCGACATGCGATTAAATTAATATTTGAATTTCTCACATGACCTAAGGGCGAGAATACCGCGAGTTCCCGCGTGTACCTTTGCCTGTTTGCCTCTCAGCTTTATACCTCATTACAATTTCCTTTTTTAACAAGATGAAGACGAAGGAAAAAAAAACGAGTTCTCCGTGGCGAGTGGACAAGGGATAAAGCTGTTTGAACAGCGGATCTACACAATGCAATTTCAAACAATTTGCAATTAATTAAATTCGGTGTCATCTTGAAGAGGCTCTCTGGGTCGCCAAACATGTTTGATGGAAGGCCTGCCTAGGGCGTGGGGAGCTAAAAAGCATATGCCAACAGGGCTAATGTTCCCTCCGGCTGACACGCCGCCCGACCAAGGGATCATCCGGTTTTGATGACCTGAATCCCATCTCTTCTTTCTCATCCAACCTTTATCCACAAAGTCATGGCGGTGCACAGGATTGGCGAACTCAAGTATTAGAAACATTCTGTTAATTCAGATATCAAAAGTCCTATTGCTGATCAGGGGCATTGACAAAGCATGAAATCTACAGACCACTCCCATTAATCCGACGGATTACCGGTCACATCAAAGATAATAAAAATTCAACCCCCCCCCCTTCCCTCCGTCCGGTTCATATTGCGTAATATCGGTGTATTATTTTAGGGAATTGTGTTTGCTTTCTGTGTATTTATGAGTTGATGTCGTTCCGGTTCGATTCGTTGAATTGCAAACAATAGAAGATCATCTCGTTGCTCTGAGATCACCATTCATTGGCTCACTTTATGGTACTCTTCAGTGATCGGTAATTTACGATCACCTGGCGGTTCAATGTTGCGCCTGTCGACCGCAAGAGGGCGGCACGGTGGACACACCTTTCTTATTGATGTCCTTTTTGGGTGCAGCGAACCGATAAGGACAGATCATCTCTTTTAGAGGAGATTCTATACTATCGATGATGTGATTGATTTGCCCGAAACCGAATAATTGATCTTTAAAATGGTTAATAGACTGAGTCAATCCGAGAACCTCCGCAGTCAAAAAAAAAAAAAAAAAAATGAAGATTTTTGTCATTTTATTTGAAGCGATCAGTAACTAAGGAATATAGAATTATGGTGACGCCCAAAAGGGAAGTTCATTTGAAACAAAAGGGTTCTTATCTTGTCAGCAGTTTGCAATATCCCACGTCTCCCCCAAATGCGAGGAAACACCACCATAGCAACGGTATCCAAGCAACGGTATGTGACATGTTGACCTGCGCATGCGTAATGAGCAGGTTGCGTCACTTCCTGTCGCGAGAAACCCAAGATGTCCCCACAAGGAACCACCTGAACAGGGATCTGTCAGCCACCGATAAGCCAAACGGTAAAGTATTCTTAATCAGTGTGCGTAATGAGAAGTGTTTCAACCTGGTCGGCAGGTGGGGTATAAACGTTCAGAGGTCACGCAAAGGTCAAACGGAGACCATTTGTGAGGTGCCAGCCACCACTTGAAGCGCACATCTGTGCTTTCATATGCAAGCGACGAAAACAAAACCTTAATTATAACGGTATTCCGTGGATTTTTTTTTTTTTTTTTTTTTTTTTTTTTTACTAATTCCACATCCATTCTGATGTTGACAAGTTGTATATCTCTCTCTTTCTTCTTTCTCTTTTTTTTTTTTTGCGAAGTGGATAAATTCGTGTGTATTGTGATTGAATTATAGTCGTTAAATAACATATAATATTTATACTGGGGTATTTTTTCACAGGAATGCGTCCGTAATCCTTCGCTTATGAAACGCTGTAGTTGCTTAACATATTATGATAGTGCTGTGAAGTTCTATTTTATTATAAGACATACTTTTCTTGCAAACAATCAACTAAAGATAATATTGATTGTACTGAAATGACCTATATATGCTTGCATAATGCATATGTATACCAATATTCAGTTTTACGAGTTCAGAAGACTTGTGAACTTCAGGTATTTTAAAGACTACCAAATTTATGAAAACCAATTTCTGAGATAGATACAAGGCCGAATGTTCTGGGCCACAGGTACACAGATATGCTCTCCGTGTTTATATATGTACATGAAACGGCTACTTGTATCTGCTATCAAAGTGACAACCCATTAATCTTCGCGTATACTTCGACAGCATTCAGGAAAAAAAAAAAAAAAAAAAAAAAAAAAAGAAAAAAAGTTTCTATTAGAATCGAAACGTGGAATTGGGTCAATTTCACATTTTCAACTCACATCACAGCGTAATAATTCCACACGCTGTACGAAATGAAAGAAGTGTATCAAGACTCATACAAAGTGACCCTTATGGAGTTCAAAGGTCAGCCAAAGATCTCAATGGTGGACATGGCTCCGGTAGCAAAACACTTGGACTCTTAGAGCGGAACACAGGAAGCGATGAGTTGCGCTATTCATGTGGCGTAGAGGGTCGAGTATGCGGCTCTTAGCATCGAGTATTCACCCTCAAATCTGAAAAGCACCTTTCAAAAACATGAAATTCCGTATATAAAGCCCCCGGCGGTGATCATTTGAAGCGACCGCTGGGATAATATAGAGGAGGCAGGTTTGGGATAAGTGTGCACGGATATGGAATATGGCCATATTTCATGCTTGCCATCACTCGCAGAGAGAAAGAACAACAAACGCCGGCTCTTGACGCAGCAATTCGGCGCTGGAGCACGTGGCGGAAGTGGGCGATGGCTGCGCGCGCAGCTAAGACTCGGCTTTTCCCACTTCCAGATGGTATTCTTTGCTCCGGTTTCCCTCAAGCACCGGTCTGCCTGGGTGACATGAATGGCGTGGCGCCTCTCATAGATATCGCGAACACATAACGCCTTCTGCTCACCTTTTTGTTTTAGGCTTTTGTTTCGCGTTGAGCTTTAATTGCGGAGAAGGCTAGATCTCAAATTGATTCTCATCATTTACTAATACTCACAGATGGTTTTAGATCGTACAAATGTTATTCCTGTAAATATTGAGGTTTGGGCAATTTAAAATCCCCGTGGATGTAAATCAAAGAGTCCGTGATTGTTGACAGCCGATTATTCGGCCATTGACCATTGGTCAGGTAAAGTCCAGTGTTCCGTTCATTTGTGAAGTTTTTAACTTCAAAGTTTGCAAGTAATTTGAGTTTCACCAACTTTCTTATCAAAGGTGAGAAAAGTGCGAAATGAACGGATTTCTTGGAAAAGTTCTCGTGAATATACCTGGAAGTTGTGTGGCCGAACTTGACACCCGAGAACTAAGTTTTTTATCTCTGTTGTTATTAATTCTGGTTGAGATTCAGAAGAAAAGTGTGCATTTGTGGAAAAAGTAAGTAAAATGAATGGATTTCTGGTAAACTTGAATTAAGTTCTAGTTCTCAGTTAAACAGATTTCCTTCCTTGGACCAAACCTGCACTTTTTTTTTTCTTTTTTTTTTCTTTTTCAATCTATTGCATAATACAGTTTAAGGATAATATATTTGGTATTGCACGAAAACTAACCATCTCTTACTTAACTCTTAATCCATGTATACGCATCAATATAGCAGCAGTTGATAATAATTGGAAAGGAAATTCTACATTTCATGATATTACCTTTTGAATTAGAAACTTTGGCTTTAGTTTTCATGTTGTTTTTGTCTCTTTACTTGCTTGTTTGTGGGTTGTTTTTGCGTGTTTTTTCATAGATTTTGTTTGTTAGTTGTTTTATTTTTTTTTTATTTTTTTTTTTTTTTGATTTTTTTTTTTTTTTTTTTTTTTGCTTTTTTTTAATATATATTCTACGAAACATGTATGCACACATTTTATTGAAATTTCAAAGCAAAATCCAAAAATAAAACATTGCTATCGATCAGCTCGTTTTTCTTTCTCTCTTTTGTGTGTGTTAAATTACTCAGTATATCCCTAATTCGTTTGAATCAATAAATGCCAAAATAAGTAAATAAAACTCTCAATCAGATCACGTGTTAAATCATTTCACTGTGCTCAATCTGCAGCCCATTCAGATTTACATCATGACAACATTTTTAACGTCATTTTACAAGCACTTCTCAAAGTTTTACAGAGTTAGAGGTAGAGTATGCATGGTAGTACATCTGAAACAGTTGCTTTCTCATTAATTTTATGCCAGTAAATCAAAGTTGTTTTTTTCTTCTTCAAGAGGAACAGTACCCTCAAGAATTTAGTCACGAAATACCCTGCTCACTGTGACAACCACCCCAGGCATAATCTCATTAATACTTAAATTTAAATACTCATCTTGAGCAATCTCATGCAGACATTTAAACTACAAAGGCAGAGTGAAAACTACATGTGTAGATAAATATGAAAGCATGCACGAGCGTGTAACCAATTGTATCTGATTGTTGATATAATAAAGCAAACATTATTCTGCCTAAAACACCCAGTGAGTGCTGATTAAAAGATGAAGCTCTCCAAAAGAGATAATTGAAGAGGAAATATGGAGGGCACACGCGAGACTAAGGAGGAGCGAGGACTGAAGAGGCTGAGCCTCAAGAGGACCAGCGAACGTCAAAACCTCAAGTCCACGAACGGTATAATTATCACTGAAGCACCTGTTGAAGCATTGGCTAATTGCCGTAAGAACAATCCCCTGTCAAATGTATCCTTCATCTTCAAGATGCCTGACACTCGAAAGTAACAAAAAATCATCAAAACCAGTGGTCAGATGACCTCAGAGCTCAAGGTCATCGGTTGTTTAACCCTTGTATTAGGGTTTTAGCATTTTGACCTCCTTTATAATGCAATGCACCCAGCGCCCCCCGTCCCCCCGTTCGGGGCTTAGTTGTCAGATCAAAAGATTCGAAGACAAAGTCTCAAGTCACAGATACAGCCTGAAGAGTCAACACGATCAGCATATTCAATGTATACACCAACCAAACATCATCAACTTTGCTCGAACACAAATATGTGAGTTGCGGAGGCATTGGCCGTATGCGCAAAAGATAACAGACTGTCGGTGTTCCATCATTCATCAATCAACGAATCAAGAGAAGAGTTTTGCGTCGCTGTAATCCAGTTGAAGGTGATCACGTGACGAATCTATCGCTTTGAACAGGTTGTAGTGTAAGACGTGCACACGCGCTGATCAAACAGGTGACATGATTGACCAGGTGTGTTAGACACGGGGCTCCTGGGGGTCTCCTAATTAACATATGGGTGTGCTCAGGTAAGCATAGGTGCAGACACAGATTATGCTCATAGGAAAGGAAATTGTCTTCTTCAATCAAGCAGTCGCTGCCACGTGAACTTCATATATGTATATTACAGAGTGGAGTCAAATCAACATGTCTATGTCGTATCCGCAAAAATGTTGGGTTCTTCAACTAAAATCAGTTGTTCTGAATCTCTCAAGTGAGAAGCAATTGGTCCAGAAAAAGAGTTGAGGGGAGGCATTTGCTCAAGCAACAAATTAACTTATTTAATGTACAAGAAAACAAAAGATGATCAAACGGATTCCGTGTGCAAACCTCAGTCAGTTCTATATAAGCTTCAACGTTTAATGTATAAAGGTGTTGGTTATAACATCATTAGCATAATTAGCATAATTAGCATAATTGAATCGTAAGCGTTTTATCGCGGTGTGGTTTATGTGTCATCGCTTCAAAATAATAAATAATAAATAATAAATAATAAATAATAAATAATAAATAATAAATAATAAATAATAAATAATAAATAATAAATAATAAATAATAAATAATAAATAATAAATAATAAATAATAAATAATAAATAATGGGACATGAACTAACGGCTGTAGGGACAGTGTACCCATGTATACATGAATACATGTAGTTGTCTTGTCTTGATTGGTAAGACCTCTTCACACAGTACACCAATTGAATTGTGTAATTAAAATTGAAGCATTTCAATTCATACGCACAACATAGGTTGAATGCCAGCATGAACATGTCACTTAGCTACACTAACGCACAAAATCTAATTGACCGCACTCACCTTTCCATTAAATCAGTGATTGATTCCTGATCAAAGAATCTGTTTTGTTATCGATTTGAGTTTTTCTTTACGAGCCCTCGCGTCTCTTCGAGGGGACTTAGCATCATCTTTAACTGATTAAAGAACATAATTCATTATTCTTGCTAATCTTCAAGTTAGATACAACGACAGTTGACACAGGAACGGGGCTCGCGAATAGCAAGTTGTTATCTGTTTTCGTGTACTTAAACATATTTTCAGTTTGGTTATAAAAGTATGCTTGATTTTATGAGGGCTCTGTATTGCGGTGATGACTAATGAGTCCTCTCCCAGCCCATTCATTAATCATAATACCATCTTTCTTTATCTCAACACTCGACAAAGTTGATTTTTGTCCACATGAGGACTGATTTTCTTTCCTTTGGCTAAAATTTCGACTTCTATATTTGTCTTGAACTCGTTATTAACCGATTTTTAATATTTTGATTCTGGGTTATATATGGACACAGGTGAATCAACGAATGAGTCATGTTTTCATGCATTCTTCTTATTGTTATTGTGATAGCATTTCTTCATAATCGCTTTGTTATTCTTCCATGCAAGCATCAGTATAATGTGAGTGTGAGTGCTGTAGCAGACATTCTAATGTAATGTAATTCCCTCCTCATTCTTCCTCCTCATTCTTCCTCTTCCTCTCCCTCCTCCTCTTCCTCTTCCTTCTCCTCCTCTTCCTCCTCCTCCTCCTCCTCCTCTTCCTCTTCCCTCCCCCATCCTCCTCTTCCTCCTCATTCCTCCTCCTCATCCCATCTCCTCCCTCGTCCTCCCTCCTCCCTCGTCCTCCTCATTCCTCCTGCCTCATCATTCCTCATTCTCCTCTTCCTCCTCATTCCTCCTCCTCATCCTTTCTCCTCCTCTTCCTCATCATTCCTCCTCCTCATCCCTCCTCCTCATTCTTCCTCCTCATTCTTCCTCCTCATTCTTCCTCCTCATTTCTCCTCCTCATCCCTCCTCCTCCTCTTCCTCCTCATTCCTCCTCTTCCTTTTCCTCTTCATTCCTCCTCATCCCTTCTCCTTCTCTTCCTCATCATTCTTCCTCCTCATTCTTCCTCCTCATTCTTCCTCCTCATTCTTCCGCCTCATTCTTCCTCCTCATTCTTCCTCTTTCTCCTCCTCTTCTCCTCCTCCTCCCTCCTCCTCTTCCTCCTTCCTCCTTCTTCCCCCCTTTTCCTCCTGATCCCTTCTCTTACTCCTCATTCCGCCTCCCTCCTCCCTCCTCCTCCTCCCTCCTCATTCTTCCACTTCCTCCCCCTCCTTCTCCTCCTTCATCCCTTCTCCTCCTTCCTCCCTCCTCCTCCTCTTCCTCCTCATTCCTCCTCCTCATTCCTCCTCCTCCTCCTCTTCCTCCTCATTCCTCCTCCTCATTCCTCCTTCTCCTCCTCTTCCTCCTCATTCTTCCTCCTCATTCCTCCTCCTCCTCCTCCTCTTCCTCCTCATTCCTCCTTTTCATTCCTCCTCCTCCTCCTCCTCCTCCTCATTCCTCCTCCTCATTCCTCCTCCTCCTCCTCTTCCTCCTCATTCCTCCTCCTCATTCCTCCTCCTCATTCCTCCTCCTCCTCCTTTCCTCCTCATTCCTCTTCCTCATTCCTCCTCATCATTCCTCCTCCTCATTCCTCTTCCTCTTCATTCCTCCTCCTCATTCCTCCTCGTCCTCCTCTTCCTCCTCATTCCTCTTCCTCATTCCTCCTCCTTCTCCTCCTTTCTCCCTCCTCCTCATATTCCTCGGTCTCTGCTCCTTATCTTTAACCATTAATATATCCGCACCTTCCTACTCATCAACATTTATGGCTGTACACGACAATATGCAAATGCATCCGCTAAGCCCCGCCCATCCTTGCATAATTTACGATGGGGATTGATAAGGTCGTTATCACGGCTTATCACTGTTGACAATTGTGCCAGAGAACATTCGAGGCAATCCGCACAGACCACAAGGCTCTCTCTCTCTCTCTCCAGCGCCTCAATCTGCCGCTTTTGCAACCTTAACATTTGAAGCCTCCGTGCATCGAATTGAACCTCCGAGTGTCGAATTCAACATCGGATACATGCACTTCAACGCGATCGGATCGTACTGGGCGGAAGAAGGGATGACTTCGATGCCAGTCTCACAAGTACTCGAGTCCCTCCACGAAGAGGAGAGGCAGGTAGGTTCACATCATCATTAGCACGTGTAGTGCATCTGTTGCGTGTAAATCCGTCATCATTTTAGACATTATTTATTGAGTATACGTGCAAGACGTTTGTGGGTTTTTTTTTATCGTGTTTTTATTATTATTATCATTATTATTCAGTTGTAATGTGGTTGGGGATATTTCGTATGCATGCATTAGAAGTAATGATATTAGTTTTTGTGTGTGTATTTTTGGGTTTTGATGCACGTACTTTTGCATTCAATAATATTGTATATTTTAATTGATATTATAGGAATAGCAATGCCTATATAAACCTCAGAATATCATAATAACGCATACTATTCACATATTTACGTGTAATTCGTCGATTCGCATTTTTACTGAAGCCGTAGCCCTCCCTCAGAGAGCCCCTCAGACTGTGCGCGCCTTCTTATTGAAATTCAGGTCGCAGATGAAGCGGCGACAGACTTTGTTTGCCTCTCAGAGACAGTTTTCTAATGCATCAGACATTTCGACGTTTCGATCGATCAATTCAGTGCAACACTATACTCTCAGTATATACTTACGATTACATTATGTACATGACATGTATAGCAGAGTGAACCCTGTTCTACTCGCAAATTTACATGTAAAAATGTTAAAAATTATCTTGGTTACAAGTAACTTACAATATCTGTATTTGTTATGATATTTCTAAATTCCTATATTGGGTCATCGCGCTGTAATCTTTTTGTTTGTGGTCTTATAAACTATACTTTATTATGTAATGTTTCAGGTTAATATATATATGTCCATATAAAACAGGTAAACATGTTATCTTACACTTACGGAATTGTTCTTTTGTCAATCTATTGGGTAGTCTTATTTTGCCAGAACTCAAATTAAATTTTATGATAAGAAGATGGTTTAGTTAATGAATTAATTATATACGCAACTAATGTACTAAACGGTGCATTAAATACATATTATGCACCTTACATATAGCATCGTATATCGGCTCGAATAAGGTCCTAGTATTTATAACGGGTGTTAAAAGCAAACGGACTTTGACTGCTATAAATCCTCAATTAAGAGGCTATAAAAAGTGATTTTTATGTTTCCATGTGCAAAAGTTCAAGAATTGAAAGATCGACTTGAAATGAAGATAACATGAAACAAGTCGATGCAAGATTCCTTCAATGTGATTCAGTCAATCACATTTGTTGAGCATCCAAAATCACGAAGATGTGGCTAATCACTTCGTCAACAAAGTTCTGTCGAGATTAAATCGATAAAGTTTGCAGCGAAAACAATGCAAATTAGGCCTTTTTCACTGCGTAATTAAGTGTTTAAATATTAGAGCGAGCGATACAGCCTAATTTGGTTGGGGGATTTTCTCTTCAATCCCATTTGTCAGTCACATCCATCAAGCCCCGCCCCCTAACCAATCACATCACAGACATCTACATGAACACCTCTGATTGGCTCAGCTCAGATAAGGCTCCGCCTCCTTTAGTGGAGGCCTCGTTAGCCGGCCCTAAGGCCCATAACATGGTGTTAAGAGGCTTCTCTGACCGTAAAATGCCAACCTTTCACCGTCTGCTGCTTGGATAGATTTCCGTGTGCTTCGTTTGGGATTTCCTAGTTCTTCCCGCACAAGGACAATAATTCAGTGATGATTCTATCGTCGTTACAGATGGAACCCCACCTGTCCATAATGAACCCAGGCCTGAAACCATCATTCAGCGTCAAACACATCCTCGACCTTCATCCTGCTGCCGCCGACCACAGTGCCTCGTGCGGCGCCGGAGGGGGCCCGGGCGTCGGCGGCCCGGCTTCCCCGGTGCTGCCCGGGCACGGAGGGGTTGATCTGTCCGGAGTCACCGAGCAGCACTCGGACTATTACGACCATAACAACCCTTATTCGCGGTGGCTGCACGCTAACGACCAAATAACGCCATACTCAGGTAAATCACGCTTAGCTGTTACGACAATTATGCCTAATTAATAAATAATAATACTAATAAATAATCCTAACTTATCAACCACTCAATCAATCAACCATTCTATTAATAAAACAACTGATCGATTGAATAATCATCACAATGATCAATCGATTAATCATGGAGCTATGGCAACACAAAAAACGGTGCACCTCCGCGCATCCAGGTGTCTACGACGAATGTATGAAACTATAGCAATCTTCAAATGAAGGACGATTTCTATACAAACCAAGCAACGCGTAAAAAAGGATATTTGTTTTGGGGTTTTTTTAGGTTTCATTTCCATTAAATTTTATTTAGTTCGCACATTAAAAATCACACTTAATATAGCATGATACTCATAGCGTACTTACGGATGTTCATGTTAAAAACAAAAGAAATAAAATCTTGGAAGAAGTTAGTTAAATCATTTAACTTATCGGAAGCAATAAATAACCTCGGATAAAGTTCAAGAAACGTGATGACTGACGAATAACAAAACATCCTGAGATCAATCAATAAATCTCACGAATTTGCGGCACTAAAATCGAATCATTGTTTTTGTTTCTTGCTATCCGACAGATCGATTTTGCTCTTTCTCAAATCTCGTTGTTAACTCTCAAAGCGCGTGAGATCTTGGCGTTAGTAGAACGAGGCTGGATCGTTTTGATTGAGTCATTTCGGAATTGCGCCACTTCCGAAAGGAGCCCCTCGATTAATTACCAAACAGCTGATCGATGCCGACATTGAACGCAAAATCTCTCTTGGGATAATACCCATTAATCGAGACGCATGTTGATTCAGTCAAATTCGCTTCGAGAATTCCGGAAGGGCACCCCCGGGGCTTGAGTGCGCACGCGCGTGTCTGCTGAATGCGTGCGCACGCAGTTAAATCGCTGACATCGAATGCAGCGTCGCGCTCTGTCATTGCAATCAAGCGGTATTAAGTGTTGACATTGCTTCTTCGTCCTTTCAGGTTACGCAGGCTATGGAGGGGGCAGTTCAGTTCTGTCCGAGGCCGCTGTGTCGCTGCCCATGGAACCTCAGCAAGTCGACCCAACTCTCCAGTCGACCCCATCCCTCCTCGAACCCGACCTACCAGTACCACCCTCCACGGATACTCTCCCTAAACTTGACCCTCTTCCAGTTCGCGAGGAACTCAGCGCTGATGACGAAGAGGATGACGACCAAGAGTCGATGGATGGCTCGATGAGCTCCAAGGACGACGGAGACGACAAGTCGACGGTCGACGGAAACAAAGACGCACCCCAGAAGAAGAAGAAGCGAAGAGTGCTCTTCTCCAAAGCGCAAACCTTCGAACTGGAGAAACGATTTCGTCAGCAGAGGTATCTATCAGCACCTGAGCGGGAACATCTGGCGAGCATCCTTCGCCTGACTCCAACACAAGTGAAGATCTGGTTCCAGAACCATCGCTACAAACTGAAGAAAGCCCGACAGGAGAAAGGCATGGATATGACCCCTCTACCAGCGCCCAGGAGGGTCGCTGTTCCAGTCCTTGTCCGCGATGGCAAACCATGTCAGCCTCAAATGAACGGAGGAGGGAGTGGCTGCATGATGAAGCCACATGAAATGATGCAGCAAAATGACATGAACAACTACGGCGGTCACTACGGGACATGCATGACCGGCTCTCAGCTGACCGCGATGCCCGGCGCTATGCCCCCAACCGGCTCCAACGTCGCGTGCATGTCGCAGTCACAGAACATGCACCACGGAGCAGCCAGTCTATCGTCCATGAACTCCGCGTACGGAGGAATGTCGTACGGTTCTTACGGCACGTCATCTCCATCTTACTCATCCTATGTCCAACCGCAGCCCCGGTGGTGGTGACTTCGACTGGCAGCGACCCCACTCCACTGCCACACAGTGTTATGACCTCTGAACTCACAGGTGCTTTGCATATTGATTTGCATAATCATGAATATTTCTTCCACGTGAATGTTGCATTCATTCAAAAGAAAACAGACTTCTCAGTAATTCTACTGAAACACGTACCCTTCCAATTAATATTGACCCGAACGGCTTTCACGTAACTGTTCGAATACGAATTTGATTTTGATTATTTTTATTGTATACACACCGAATTTCATTATTTACTGTATGCCTTATAAGTGCGTATATTGTAGGCTACATGTACACTTTGTATAAATAATACACACATTGACACCCTGCAGCAGGTTAAAGGGTTTGTGTACAAATGAGAAACGGCATGCACCCCTGGAATAATAATGATAATGACAAACATAGCATTTTCTTTTAATATTTGCTTTGATTGCAAATGAACGCAGTGTATATTTATTTTTATTATGGAACTTTTTGTCTCTTGCTTGTTCATTTCGAATGGAGACATATCATGATCTATATTTTTATAAAATAAAAGCCTTTGATTTTTGTTGATATTCACTTTTCTTTAATCCATTGAAGCTCGTGGCTTATTTCATAAGCATCCATGTTTGACCTATACGTAATACAGCGGTGTCGATTTCGCCTTTCAGCCAAGATAAGAGGAAGAAAATGCAGATTCATGCCGTTGCAGAGCGACCTCTCCGCCGACGACAGGGCTCCGTACCGCAAACGTGCTGCGCATGCGCAATGAGGACGCACCCCCGTAGAGCGGTCACTTGATCAGCGCATGCGCACAAAAGAGTCGCTTAATACCTTCTTATCCATCTTGATCAAAGGCAGTTAATCCATTGCCATATATTACAGGGGGCGGCAGTTTTGTTTCGTTGTTCGTAATGAAAAGTGGGCGCAACAGGGGACAAGTTATGCGACGGCCGATTGAAGGCATGAAATCGACAGTGCTCATGCGCACACTCGACGCCACGCCACGGCACGATTGCTCACGAGCGCATGCGCTTTTGGCACTTCCGTCGCACTTCTGGCACCCAGATTGATAGATGATGACATCGCATGAAGACTGCCAGGGCTGAAATTCACAAGCGCAATATGGCTTGTGTGCCGCGAATACTCTAGTGTACTTGACTATAAGATTAACACTAAAGAGCAATTGGCTCATGTTTTCAGCGCGGATGTACAGTGAAATGAAATATCTCCGAATTCAAATCTTGTGAATAACATTGCAAATATCGTCAACCGCAGCCAATCGTTACGCTGACGAATGCTATGCAACGGAAGGAAGTCTGCTTGGCAGAGCGGGCATGCGCAGTGCACTTCCTGTGCCTGCCAGCGGTTAAAACAATCAAGAGAGGGATGGCTTTTGCGCGGGAGAGGGATATAGGACGGACGAACTTTCACTCCCTTGATCAATGCTTCGTCTTTGACGGCTCGAAAAGCGGAAGTCGGTGGAGCCTTGAGCGCCATCTAGAGGAGGCAAGCTTTGTTCTAAGATGGCGGCTGGCTAATGTACACTCGCGTCGACGAAAATTGTGTTTGGAGACAGCGAAGAGGGCTACTTCCGGGAAGCCTTCAACCGCAACAATGGTTCAAGCCACGTGGCCGAAATTGACATTTACCTCCATTCGATACAACTGTGTCATGCAGTTTGCTTTTCGCTGCTTGCTAGCACTTGTTCTGCAACATTGAAGTCAAAATCCGGCAATGTCTGTTTACGAACGTCATATTGTTGACATTTACATGCTTATCCAGTCAGTTTATGGAAATTTTATCCTCGCGGTCGATCAATCTGCTTTGCATTTAAAACTATAAAAGCAAATCAGGTATAGCCATTTTAAATATTGACTTCATCATAAATAATCCGTGGAATCAAAAGATAGAAATGATTCACTAATCTCGGTGCGCGCCTTTTCTTTGACCATTCGCACCTTATCCCGTGGGGGGGGGGGGGGGGGGGGTTAGATTAGCGCTAAACAGGTTCTGTGGCACTGCTTATCACTGATTACATAACAATTCACAGCTCGATAAGCATACATGAAAGATGTCCTGTGACGGCTGATTCGATAAAACGTGTACTCAATTGTAATTGTACAACAAATATGCACAAACTGAATTCAAACATTGCGACCAACACCAATTTGCTAACGACAAATGATGCCCATTTAAGGGGTAATTTCCGTATTCCGAAATGAAATTACCATAAAATTTCAATTTTTGCGCAAATTCCGGCTGTTTTTAAAATTCCTCCCATCTTTTTGCATGAATTACGAGACACAATTAGTCGCTCACGCGACCTCTGGCATCGCCCTCGTAAAGACCTCCGCGATCATTCGCTGCTTATTTTAGGCAGCAGCTGCGATCTCGAGTACTTCGGAGCGACAGCAGAATACCGAGGCACCGGACGAAATGACATCCCGTCCGTCTGACATGACAAATTCGCGAGATGCACTCCAGAATCCACGCATTATCGCTCAACCTCAATGCGAGCCTCTACATCCTGCCAGTTGCACGCGCCAATGAGTCTCGATCACGTTTACAGAATAATAATATTATTATTATAATAAATCACGCATAGATAATGTTCTTGCATTCCTATATATGGTGGTTTCCCCACAATTGTATCTCGCCCTATATTTTACCTTAGATTTGAATAGTATGGCATGCCGAAACTGGTGGCACAGATCACCCTGCGTTAATAAAGAGCTGAGCGAAAGAGCCTGGTTCAGAGCTCAATCTGCGCCAATGAAATCTTGTTCTTTGGGGCAGCAGATTAGACGGCCGATGGCCCTTCGTCGACCCTCCACTGTCAATACAAGACAAGAAGAGATACATCCAGGGCTCGAATTAACCATTGAGTCTGCCATCAGCTTCAATTCCACACGTAGAGCAAGGACGCCGAGCGCTTTCGTCTTGCACACAGGACGAAGTAGCCAAGCAATGAGTCGGAATACTTGTTCCTTTGCGTGCCGTCTGCACCAACAGCGTGGTTCTCCAAATCATGGCGTAGCGATTAACCCGAATCGAACGACCATCGTTGAGCGCCTCGTTCGCTGAGTTCTTCCGGTCACGAGGCTAATTCTAGCGCGGTGCATACATCCATTTAACGTCAATTTACGTCTAAATGGAAAGGCGGAGTGATCCTACCTCGGCTCAGCTTCGAGGTCTCTTTATGTTGAACCAGGAGGATTGCGCCGGCACTTGCACTACGACCGGCTCTGCGCCATAAAACTGCCGGTCAGGATCAAGGGCTCTGAGGTGTCGGTCATAAGGGGAGAAACCTTCGGCAATATGATGGCCCCTTGCTGGCAAACAACGACTGCAAATCACAATCAGGGCGTGATGCTATAGCTCCGTTTTGTCTTATTCGGTTCCATGCATGAGTCTGTGCTTTATGAGATACTTGTGCCATTAGCACAATTTGTAGGTAGAGGCATGCTCGTGTGATTTGGGGATTTTTTTTTTCTTTCCCGTGGCGTGAAAGTTTGCGGTGTAAACCGATAATTACAGGTACATTAAGACGTTTGGGAACATCTTGAAATGTAGCTTGACAGTGATGCATAAAATGCCTGCTTACAGAGCATCGTTAGTCTGTGTGATGTACAGACCTTATGTACCAAGTGCCTGGTAAAAAAAAAAAATGGCAGTCAAAACATAACACGGACTTGAACAAGATGGCAACTTGGATAAACATGCACTGATCGCGGTTGACTTACAGCAGCGGACAAAACATGCTGATCTGCGTGATTGTCTTTCTTGTGGGAAAACTGATTGTAAGAGTCGGACATCAGACGTGCGAGAGACGTGAGAAAAGGTACCAATGGTACGTAGAACGCACGTTGAACTTTGACCTGTTAATCTGCATGAGTATTGGCTGCATCCATATTAATGTCTTAATAATTGCTTAGTGATTTGCCGAGCCTTGCCCTCATTTGGTGACAAAGTTACTCTCGATGCAAGTCATACTTGCGACCTTGAGGGTAGCACCCTTGTGACTTCATTCAACGACACTGTATGAGTATATAAATTACCTCGCGGAATTTTATGGTTCAAATGCTGCAAGGAAGAGCGACTTCATTGAAGTTGCCTCCTTCGTATAATCAGTACATTATCAACATAACAGCAGCTCAATTTTCCGACTCGATGTTTATAAACCAGCAAAATATCTCTTTCATGTTGATCGGCTGTTTCAGACCAAAGAATAAGTCAATTTCTTTCGTGGCAGTAGGCGGTGCTGTCCATGCAATGAATTCACAACCGAGCCGTATTGTTGTGAGATCCACAACCCCTTTCGTCAGATCAGCGCTTGCTTCAATGTGGGTTGTCATAAGGTTCCTTGATTAATCCTTTCAATTATAAAGCTTTGATGTTCTAACTGTTAAAATTGAGGCGTGGCTGGCTCAGTTATAGGGCGATCAGTCGGCTCGTTGGTTGAGGATAAAGCTGGGAGGGAGGAACTCCTCCGCCCTCCGTTCAGTCGCGGTACCCTGTAGTATCAGCGCCACCTGGTGGCTGAAAGCAGAACGACCATATTGGGCGATAAATGAGAGATTTTACTGACGTTTGATGTTAAAAAGATGGCGGAATTCCTTCCGATGCAAGTTTCAAGCGTGAAATTGAACAAAGTGAAATAAAAAGGGAAAAAACAGATGGAAAATAAAGCGCAAAAGTAGAAAGGGGAAAAAATTGGAGAACGCAAGACAACAATTCTGTCAGCTTGTTATTCTTCGGCGCAGCGTCTCTTTAATGACTTCATTCGCAGGTGTGAAGTACCTCAATACGTAGTCTGAGGTGTGGAAATTTCAATCAGGCCGTCGCAGGTGTTAAATGAGCGCTTTTTTGGGGTGGTCGTTGCGGGTTGATTCAACGAGCGCGGTCAAGTAGGGAGCCAGTGCTCACCCGGGTAAAATGACCCTCGATTTTAAACATCCCTTTCGGATCGAACCCTGCATTGAAAGCGGGCGCTAAAAAGTCAAGCGTCATCTTGAAGCAGATGAAAAGAGGTTTAGGGCATTCACCGCAACATCAACCAGCTCAAATCACCGAATTCGCGTCGCCCGGCTGTCGGCGCGAAACCATAGTTTGAAATCTATTTATGAGATGGAAATATCAACGCTATATAACTACTGGATAGCACACAGGATGGTGTAATATATTGGTACCAGTTACCGGAGTTGTCACCGCCTATCTCCTAAGATTGACAGCTGTCAATCACGCGTATCACGAGAGCAGAGGCGAAATTTTGGCACGTGCTCTTGAGTGGATTTCACTTGTCACTATTACAATAATGATGCCCCTCAGAAATAAACCTCACGGTGATCATCAACAACTGCACTCTCATCTTTTGAGGGTTTTAACATGACTCGACTTGGTGCCGTTGCAAAACGATGCACTTCACACCTGGAGTGCGCTAACAATAGCAAAGTGATCGGATGCCCTCTTGTGCGGTTGAAGAGACCGCCACGCAGTCAGCAGCAGCCAGGCTTGGCTATTGACCCTTTCACTAGTATGTATATATCGAGTATACCTTCCTATGCATATCTGGTATATCTCTTGGTTATAAGATCTGACCCTTTCTTTTGAAAGTGTGTGTATGAAGTGTGGTGAGGGTGGATTTTTCCCCTCTTTCTTTCTCTCTCGAAAGTTGTCTGCCTTTTAGTGCTGCAAATGTATTATAGGTGTATTTATTCTATCCTCAGGTATTTTTTCCTTGCTCTGAAGCAAGTGAAAGAAAATAAGAACGAATTGCTTTTGGGATTTGACAGGGTATTCAGGTGATTTATATTATAAAAATATAAATCTGGTGCAATATTTCGCGGATTTAAGAAATTTCCAAAGATTTTTTTTATAGTTTTATTTTTACCTCATTTTTTTAATGCTTCTTTTTTTAGCTTCATTTTTTGTTATTTTTTTTTCTCTCTTTTTCTATTGAGCTTTTAACTGAAAGGTGTAAAAAATAAATTAAGAAGTCAAGCATACGATTTGGAATTACCTGAAACCAGTGAATAGAAGCGTGGAGGGGAGGCTAAGGTAACCATTGTTATGACATTGTGAGGGTGTTACCTAGCAATAAAAACAGACCCCCCCCCCTTCACTGAAAAGCTGGCTAAAGAGCTTGAAATCGCCCCTAGACAGGTGTAATTGTCCGTGAGTAATGAGACCATTTCATATCGGCTGACCAGCGTGAAAAGAATGAAAATCCAATTGAAACCAAGACGCTTTTTTGACACTTTTGTTTTGCGTTCGATGCGATTTATGATCTTCAAGGCCGGATAATTCCTCATCGGTTTAGAGGAATTTTCAGCTTGGGAATAAAAGCTCCTTCCTTTGAAGGCCTTTGTGCCTTTTCTCCCTCCTACTTCCTCCCTTCGTCAAGGGTCTTTTTTTCACCGATTATCGCCCACAACCCAACGGGGAGGAATCCCAAATTAATTGCCCGCAAAAAGCGAGGGCGGTTCAAACGCGAGCAATTCATCTCACCGATTACTTTATAACCCCCTTTTTCTATTTACGGTAGCCCCTGCCTCAACCATCTCCATGGCAACCAATGTCGATTTCATTGGCGCGCTTTGTGGCTTGCTTTCTATCATCTTCGTATTTTCAGCTCGTTAACAGACGACTTATATAGATTTTCAATTTAACGTCGAATTCTCCACGCGGTCATAAAGCACATTTTCTCCTATGCATACCATTTGCATTCACACCAAACCGAACGAGCATCTCACCCGCAGGGGTTAACCGGTGCTTTGTACGCACCTGGGGTGAGCTGTAACCTCACCCAGCTCACCTGCGCATAAAGGTAAACATTCTGTGCATATATAATCACACAATCATAACGTTATTACTGACGCTACAGGTAACCAATGCACACAAGTGGATGGCAACACCCATTAAGTACAGCACACGTGGTCCACCCTCTCCCTTCGCAGAGGTCAAAAGGGCACTGAAGCATTTATTGCTTTATAAGATTGGTTATTAGTTTGGGCAGCAATAAGCCCTGAGCCCTGTGGATCTCGGCTTCCCCTTCAAGCCTTTTACGACCGGGGGCAAGAAATCCCTGACTTTAATCCCGTGTCATAAAATCACATTTGAGGCGCGACTCACACACCCAACGGCAATGGAACGATGCACTCTTTCAGGTGAATTATGCACGATCTCCCTACCAGGTGCCATAATCATTGACCACCTTTCATCTCGCGTCGGCTTTGTCACACAAGTAGGTCCTCATGCATATATTTTGTATACAATAACAAAATTAAGTGCGACAGGATCAATCCTCATTCAAGCAGGTAATAAATATTTTTGTAGTGCTTCTCTCACTTTCTGTTAATTAATGACTTACCAGCAGAGGAAAAAAATTCAATTAGAAGTTTCAATCAGCCGGTGGTTACATAACAGTACTCAATCACGCTGTTAAAGTGCGTTATGAAGACAAGTGTCACAGTTGACATCGGACTGCAAGCAATAAACACTATTGTGCCGCTCTAATTGTGTCCCCGGGCCACGAAGTCCTTCTATTATCACCCAGTGACACGTGGGTTTGTTTTTATCGAGCTTTGTTGCAGGTCGTCGCGATCATAATGCTTCGAGACGTAATGCAGGAAGGCCAATCTCCGTTCTCTGTTTTTATGTCGTCATAATGTTAAGCCTTGAATGGCTCTCGTTCGTTTCTATGGTAATAGGCGCGTTACCATGGTAATTATGGAAAACCAAATTGGAGAATGACCGGTTGCTGCTCGCACGTGAGCAGAATGCTGGTGCTCGCTAATGGATAGGCCGAAATTGGTGCTTTTTTTTTTTTATAACAGCATGACATGTGTAATTCGCTACTTTAATATTCTTCGTTGCGTAGAATTCTATCAGTATAATTTTAATACTTGGTGTTGTTGTTGTTTTCATTGCCAAATTAAAATGCAGCAAATGTGAAAAAAAAATATCTTTGCCCTCCGCATGATAAGATATGCGATTTCGTCATGATTGTTTGTACTATCGAATGAATTGAATTCAAGGGAAATTGCGACCATTGCCTTTAAATCTCGCCCTTTTACTAACACAATTATTATAGAGTTTTTTTTTTTTTTTTTTTTTTTTTTTATCCTTGGTCACCCGTAAAGATCCTGTACTGTGATTCTGATGACCTTCTCAGCGTCGTTCACAATCAATACCCAGTAATTTTATACAATTTAAATATCAACTACAAAAAATATATCAAAGGTGACAAAAGAAAACGATATATTTTATTTCTTCATAAAAAAAAAAGAAGAGAATTCAATCAACACATCAAATAATCAACGAACATTGTTTTAATTGTTTTGAGATTGATATAAATTCAATTGGTCATTTTTATGTAAAATCAATAAATCAATAAATAAATAAATAAATTATAACAACAATCAATCACACTTGATAACCGAGAACAAACCACACGATCTGATCAATAAGAGTTTGAACACATGCATTGACTTTGATGGATTTGTGTACAACGAACAACCCGCTGAAATGGACAGATGTTTGTGCACGGAATGTGTCCATCAAACGAGATGTACACTTATATGGCAGCCACGTGTAGAGATCAATCGTAGGATTACCACCAACGAGCTTGTGTTTGCATTATCGGGTAGCCACTGTGCATCGGACCGACGGAGGAGTAGGACGAACTTGACCCGAAGCCGGAGTTTCCAGCGTTCATACACGAGCTTAAAGAGGTCATCTGTGATGACATTGACGAACCGTATGTTGCCATGGTACCGCTCGGTAACGCAGATAGCTCGTTTGTCTTCATGGTTGGTTGACATGGTTTTCCATCGCGGACAAGGACTGGAACAGCGACCCTCCTGGGCGCTGGTAGAGGGGTCAGGTCAAGACCTTTCTCCTGTCGGGCTTTCTTCAGTTTGTAGCGATGGTTCTGGAACCAAATCTTCACTTGTGTTGGAGTCAGGCGAAGGATGCTCGCCAGATGTTCCCGCTCAGGTGCTGATAGATACCTCTGCTGACGAAATCGTCTTTCCAGTTCGTATGTTTGCGCTTTGGAGAATAGGACTCTTCGCTTCTTCTTCTTGGCGCTCGGGGTGTCCGAAGCCTCCTGGTCAGATGAATCTTTTCCGGGGTCAGTCTTGGAGGCATCTGTGTCCTGCTTCAGGTCAGCGAGGACGGAGTGGTCGACGGTGACGTCTGGTTTGGTGGAATGGACGGTGGGAGTGTTGAGAGAATGGACTGGAGGGTTGGATGTCGTCGGGTGGTGAGGCAGCATGGTGTGGCCGGTCGGCCGCATTTGGCTGAAGCCTGAAGGAGGGAAGATTATAAAGAGATGCTCTGTGTTCATTGTTCACTTTCACACATCAGTTGCTTCCGCTGCTCGTGATCAAGGGCTGAGTTTGCGATGCAAGTTAAGAGCTCAGAGCGTATCTTCTGGTGAGTATGACACAGCAATTGTTATGTTTATGTTATGTTTAGTCGTTGTTGATCTGCCTGCATATTTGCAATATTATAATATGTAATAATAATAGTAATTTATGCAATTATAATGCGCAAATATAAAGGCATGAATCATTTTGCTGAATAATAGACTAATCATATTCATTATTCGTGGGGGAGTTTTGGTTGCACGTTCTTTAAAAGTTGTGTTATTTTTATTTCCTTGAATCGATGTCGAATTTTAATTTGTTGGAGAAGGAATACTACATGTTTTATTTGTGTATATACACAGTAGACTAAAATTATCTGGGAGCTGATAATCGTTCCTATGCAGTTGAATCCACGTAGATTCTAGAGTGGTTCGGTTGTTACAATATATTTACCTGTAATTCCTAATTTACCTGGCAACGGCACCTCTTCAGGTGCAACACTTCTGCGCATCGAACCCAACTGACCAATGGTCAGATTAAAATAGAAATAAAAAAAATGTTACTCTTCCTTATAGTAAAAGCAAGGCATAATGATGTCTACCTGTGCATGTTCTCACCTGAATACGCTTGCATTGCGTCATTGCTCTGAAGCCAACGTGTGTACGGATTCTCGTGGTCGTAGTACGTGGTCGTTGATCCCATGGTCATCGCGGAAGCGGTCAGTTCTCCCAATTCAATGCTGGACGGTGGAGTTGACAATCCAGCCGACATGCTCCGGGTGTCCACTTCGTCCTCCTCTTCGATTGCAGCCTCGTCGACGTCAGCCTCGTCGCCTGAGCTCGTCGTCGATTTCCTTCGTCTCCTCGTCTTCGACGTAGTTCGACGTCGGATGATTTCACTTTCAGATTCCGCGTCGTCCGAATCGTCCTGTAGATTAAGCAAATCACGCACATTAAAACCGGTTGGCGGCCGCATATTTTCAGCTTGCAGTCTGACATGAACGGGTATTTTCACAGGTTTAGATTTCGAGATCACCATGGTGAATCGCTTCGAGCACGCTGAAGTGAAAACAGGTCAAGCTGTTCTCTCCATTCAAGGGCCGCCTTTGGTCTTTTATGCAAAGGCCAGCCGCGAATCAGAGAGCGAGTGCCTCGCAGACTGGCATCGCAGCGATGCCATTGGTCGAGACAGGTGCGCTGCTCAGGTGTCTATGTGATTCTGCTTTGTACTCAGCGCTCTGTCACCGCCACCCGACAAAGACCCTGCTGTCTGTGTATGCATGTGTTCGAGGCGTTGGGCGAGTCGCTGTGATTAGGCATGCGGTGCGGAGATAAGAGTCGACTCAAGAGCCTATTCAAGCAGCGATTGGCGTGTATTGCTTTAGTTTAGTATAGTGTATTGGTTGGTTTATATTGCTGAGATCCGCAGCTGTATAGCAACGTGTGCATTTTCGCTGTTGTCTTTTCACTTTTAAGAATTGTAAACTTTATACCAGTCAAGATATTCAGCAAGGTTTAATATTTTTTTGTTTGATAATCATTAACTGAAGTATTACTTACTTTCCTGTCGATTGGATAAAATCACATAAAAATAAATAAATATAATAAATAAAATCACAGCCGTTGGCGCGCACGGATTTCTCATTTGCTTCGCGCACTTTATTTTAAATTTTATTTCTGCTTCATGTTTTTTTGTACACAATGTGATATATAATTACACTCGATAAAAATATCACGAGTCAATGTAATTAATTTCGAGGCTTCCTCTAATAAAAATGATAATGGTTCTCAGAATTTGAATCTATCTGAATCTTGAGTTCCAATGGCATCCACGAAGTCGCGACGATACATTTACTGTGATTCAGCGGATTTTGTATATCGTAAGAAACTAATCTCCATATTTAAATATCCCGTTGTGATATATCTAAGTTGATGCATGCACCAGCAAATTAATTGCACATTTCGGTATAATTATGTAACAAAGATCTACACCAAAATTCGATTCAAACCCGTATGTTGAGTACAAATAGATTATGTTGCTCTGCTTGCAATGCTTAGTAATGACTAAAATTAAGTTACCTCTGAAGTGAATTGTTTACCTATTTCACATCAAGGTGTCAGTACCCCTGGTGTTGCATTCAGGTGTAAACCCAGTCCATGAACTACTCCAGTGTTTTTTCTCGACAGTCCATGTTGACTCATTGGGAATCATGGCAATTCCTTGATCGAATTTCCGAATAATCATGAATTAATTGGCCACCATATATTATCTCTGGCTCCAGGAGTGGTACTTCAAAGTATCCAAGAAAAGACAATAGATTGCAAATATAAGAAATAAATCATTGTTTAATATCAATCTTGATTTCTGGCGAATGTCTACTAATTAATGTACTTAATTAATTAGTACTTACTACCTTTGAAGGTATTCAAATCAACGTTGTATGTATGACTCTGAAGCATTGAAAATACACTTTGTGAGCAGAAAAGAAAGAAAACTAAAAAAAAAAAAAAAAAAAAGGACCCGATTTAATTTATATGGATAAAATTTCTTTAATTATTAACCTGGATTTCTAAATTGATCAAAATGCGAGTACTCATTTGTATCTACAATTACAGGATAACTTCTGAGTCTTTATAAATAACAACGATTACCTAATGAAAACCGACGCCACACAACACACGCAGCCGAATCAAAATTCAAATCGATGTTGTTGATTTAGCATAGAAATAAACAATAACTGCACAACTTCCATAATTCGGCCATTGCCCATATCCCCGGACACTTCCGAAAAGAAAGAAGAGAAAAAATCACAGCAACGAATTGATAAATTGAGATCTACGACCCACACAACACGCAGCAAGGTAATCAGAGGACAGGTATTGCAAACCTGTTCGCCAAACACAGCTGATCAGTTGCAATAACAACCATCGTTGCTGAGGATCATAAATTCATTAAGCGATCAAAAGACCAAATTGAACAGGTGTCGTTCTCGACTGAATCAAAATGCATCGCGTGATGGTCGCAACACTGGCGACGATTGTTCGACATTAACAGGACGAAATGGGACAAGCGTGTGTTCAGTCGACACATCGCTCGATGTGCAATTGGTCAAAATCACTCGCGGAATGGAAGCTGGCTATTGTTCGTCTTAATAGATCGCTTTTATCAACGATCAAAGCGCTTCTTTTTGTTTGTCACTTTCTGTAACTATGGTTACGGTGGGGACTAAAAAAAGTTGTACGTTTCCATAGTAACTGAAAGGTATGCTTGAAAACATTACATGCGGTGTCAAGAAAAAAGGTCGCCAATCACCATAGTGGATTATTACTTGGAAATGGTCCATTGTTCCATTTAGATTCTGATGCCTCGTAGTACTTAAGTTTAAGCTATTAAACTACAAATTATTAGAGTTTGTCTCAATATTATTATTATTACATTTATGATAACAACAAATATGTAAATGATTATTAAAATTAATATTGTATGCGGAAAAGTCAAAAATAAAAATCTAAAAGTCAAAAAAAAAAAAAAAAAAAAAAAAAAAAAAAAAAAATACCGTCGAAGCAGACAGTTTTCTCAAATTATAGAACTATCCAACAATTCTAGATTACACGTAGCATAAACAAAACCAAGCAATTAAACTTACAAACTCAGACAAGTCAATCATACCTTCACGTATAGTATTACACAATGCGGAATAAATGGAGAGATTCTCTAATTCCTGATGATGCTCGAGTGCAAAGATCACACACACACCAATCGTTGAAGGAACCCTCCACAGTTGTAAGCAGAGGTTGTGAGCTACAAGTGGGCGATCTCACCTCAACTGAGTGGCCACTGGTTGAGACTCAAGACGGAACAAGAGCAAGCCGCTCACACCTGACCATTGAATCAAGAGCAAACTCTTAGCTGTCTCTCTGGTCGGATAGCTGCGAACTGGAAAGCGTCTTCTCGAGATAGAAGTACGACTGGAGAGTGGTACAATAGGGTTATATACGGATCCCGAGCCGCGTTGACTGGCGTTCAATACGCATTTATTTATTGTGCCAGCATTTCCTAGAGATTTCGACGACACTCAGACTTTGGACCGGGATTCGATAGCAAAGCAAAGAAGCCCATATGCCATGAAAGCAGAGTTTGGAGAGCTCTGCCGATAGCATCAGGCAATGAACGCTCCCTGCCTGTGTACAGAGCACTCCTGTTCTGCCGCCTTCCGTCATTGCCCATTTTCTCCAGAACATTTTTTTCCTTTTCCCCTATTCTTCCTTTTATCTGATTGGCACTGGTTCGATGCTGAACTCTGACCCGAGCGCCGGAGACCTGTTGTCGACTACAAAAGTTGTCCATGCCATTTCCGCAGGATATCGCATTTTGATGTTTCTTACACGAATACAAAAAAAAGCTTCGATCGCGAACCACAAAGCGGCTAATGAACGGGAAATCAGCGCGAACAATGACTGAAATCCTTCATTAAACAACAGAGGCAACTTTTCAGGCAAACGCATGTAAAGTCTTAACGCAATCGATGAGCGATTGGCTTCAGGAAAGATTTCCACAGAAGAGCTTCGTCAACAAGTCATTTGCTCACACATCAGTGGACATACAACCGACCATGGATTATACGCAATTATATCCAAGACAACATCACGTGTCTGGCAGTTCTGAGCGTGATATGAGAAACTGCGTGATGTTTTTCGTATGCAATGTCATTCCTACCAATTCCAATTCTTAAGTTCTCGATCTGGCGAAGGTGGAGAAGCTTGGCTCAGCAAGATCTTTTTATCCAAGCACATTCAAGCTTTCAGGTGGAAACTCTTTGATTAGACTTTATTGTATCCTCTGCAGTCTAAAAGGATGCTTATTGTTTATGATGCCCACGTAGATTAATAAGGTTTCCACTCAATAATTATATTACGCGGGAGATTTCTTTAAAGATGAATGTCGGATAAAACACTAAATTCACAAAATGTACACCCTACTACTTAATCAATCCAGCGCAAAATAATAATTACTTGACATCATTTACATGGTATAAAAGAGAAACGAATTCAGTGCTTCTAATTCTCCCGCCAAATCGAGTTTGGTTCACATATTTGCCGCATGGGGGCCGCGCCAAAAAAACAATTGCTATGGTAACTGATTGACACAGACAATTGGACATTGCCACCGCGAGTCGGAAAATGGTGATAAATTATTATTATATTGAATTATAGGATTATCAACTTATCTCAAAACTCATTTTAAAAATAGAAACAGATATACATGTAATTAAAAAAATTGAGTATTTGTGTCAATTTATGTGCCTATAACATGTGGGCGATAGTTCGAATCGATATTACCTCATTTTCAGGTGTAGGCCCTACTGTGCCTGAAATTTGAATTTTTACTTGAGTTGATCTTTAAAGGAATTCTGTAAAATTGCACCCAAATTTTGGTCCTCGTCTTATGAAATCCTGGAATTAGAACTGAATAAGAAAACTGAGCTAGAATCCGCAACAGGATCCAAGGATATCAATGTTGACCTCCAATAAGTTCTGATTGGTTCCAATGGTTAATAAAAAAAATAAATTCACAGCGTCACCATATCGGTCGATGCAGCCGCAAGCCTTCCCATCTTTGTATTCAACTAACAGCCTAATTAAGAAGAGGAAAATAAGAGAAAAACGTAAACAATAATTAACATGATTATCAGACATGTGTGAGAATACAACACTGTTGTGATAACATCTGATAACTGTAAACGCGTTTCAGTTCCAAACCTGTCCATGCGTGGATATTCAGCTACCAAACAAATGGTCCAAAACGCCCTTCACTGCTTCAGCGCGCGTCGAATGCACGCTTGTTCCGCGCATGCGCACTCAGCACGATGGAGCTGTCGTAGATTTGTTTTCAGAGCAAAGAGTTGCTCGATTAACAGATGGTTGGTTATCACAACCAGTACAAGTTAAACACAGATTACGTGACGCAATAAGCATATGGCTTATGTTGACCGAATTTGCTTTAAAGCGAAACAAAGGGCTTTTTGTTGCATGAAGTGAGAAGATTCGAGGGGACTTATTTTTCTCTACGTGTGATTTCGTTTTGTTTCGACTAAAAGCCGGTTGTCAATTGACTATCAATCGTCATAAGCGCATCTCGTCCGCTTTGTGTCGCAAATGAATTGATGCTGTTCTCAGAACCGAGTGAGTTTCGTGCCTGATTTCATTAGGGAGTAAAAGGGTCTTGTTCCACTTTTGACATCTCCAGTTTGGCGGATTAATACATTAATAGGAGAGAGCCGCAGCACGACTCTTTCACCTGTGTACACATCCGCGCAGACGGACGAGGTACTCGCGCTCTACCTACTGATTATTCCTCCGCGTTTTGTCGTCAAACAAATTTGCGACGAGATTTATAGTTTGATATAAGCAGTCAATTCATTTCATTTGCTCGTCTTTACTGCGCTTCCATTAGTGCCAACGGCGCCCAATTCGGCGCAACTCGCTTGCATTTGTCTCCATTAGGCATGAAAGCGAACCGGAAAGCGATTCGGCGCTCAGTGCGCATGAGCAGAGGCTGTTCCGCGCATGCGCATGGAGCAACAGCGCCTCCTGGTGGTGGCACCGGCAACGACGGACGCTGGTCATTGGCTGCTGGCGGGAGGTCTGTCGAAATGAAAGAACGCTCAGTGAGGACCCGGCTCGCTGCTCGCTGAGGCAGACATCGACGCGGCCCTACTAGCTCCTCACTTGCATAAGCAACGAAGAATGTTGTTGCTCGACCATGATCCCCGATATTAAGCCATTAGCACCGTGAAAGCCTCTTAATTTTACGAGCAAATTACCTCCATTTTGGCTTACAATGAAACTGATAGAGAAGGCAGGGTCAATAGAGACGATGCTGCCTTCAATGCAGCTATTATGAGGCGCCCATTAAGCGGAGAAGGAGACCTCTCGTCGTCCACTTCGTTCGTCCTGGAGCCGATCATCTTCGGTTGAGGGCCCATTCGTAGTACAAGAGTGGTCGCAACACTTGTCAGCATGCAGCACTCCGATTGGTCTCCTCAATACTCGTTGTTTGGTTAAGTTGACCACAACTAAGTACCGAGTGGACCAAAAGTAATATACCCCATGTTAAGAAAAAAAAATCAAACTTGGTACACTTGACCAAATCATTCCCAGAAATGAAATAACCCGCTAAGTATTGACTAACTTATTGTGCGCCTGTAACGAANAGAAATTAATTAAAATGGTTTTGTTTTAATTTTGAGAAATAAACTTTAGTACTACAACCAAATCAATGGCACTCCCGAACAACGAAATAGTGCGAGAACGATGCCTTATTTATGGACAGTCC
>KB302492.1:112913-127711 GCA_000328365.1 Capitella teleta
CCAAATTATTTTGACCGCGTAGTACATTATCTAACAACAATAACGCTGAGTGGGTGTAGTGCTACTTAATATTCATGACTATAATATTTCGATGCATTATATATGTATGCATGTTTCATGAATATTCATGGTCATGCATATGCATATATTAAATATTCATGGTCATGCGGAACCTATGTGCATTTCGGAAACACGCGAGCGGTCAGGTGGCGCCACCTGGATTCTGACTGGAAACAACTGAGTAATTTGAAACGTATTGTGAGTTTGTGACCATTTACAATTTTTACGATCATTGGACAAAACAAAGATTAACTAACGCCTCAGTAATTAATCGCTACTGTATATGCCAGGTACTCGTAGTTTGACACACTTCGTAGCAATTACATGTATTATTTCTGCTGGGAAAAAAATCACCCACAGATTTGAAACTCCTTTTTCGTATTTTTAAGGAAAAATACTCATCATTGGAGGCAGCCAGGTTTGTTCTGCGCTATCTATCGGTCAGCAATATCAGAACAGATGTTGCAAGTAAAGTGTTCTTTATATCACCGTCGAGTGTGTCTGTGAAGACGCGGGTATGCTCGATATACGCATAGCGGTGTAT
This sequence comes from Capitella teleta, assembly GCA_000328365.1. Lineage (NCBI taxonomy): Eukaryota > Metazoa > Annelida > Polychaeta > Capitellidae > Capitella > Capitella teleta. Next base: position 113,518 of record KB302492.1, read on the forward strand.
AGGTGTGTACGATACTTCTGTACACCACAGTGTCAGTACAGGAACCGGATATCTATGGCTGTATGTACCTTGAACATCTCCATCATGGCGATGATGCGGTCCAGTTTTCCAGAGTCCGAGGCATCGGTTGACCGGTCCATGAAGCCCATCAGGTTGCTGATCGTACTACCAGGGGTCAGCTTGCCATTTTCATAGCTAGGGGTCAACTCAATGACTCGGCATTGGTCATCGTGAATGGTGTTTTTCTTCTTGGCTTTGTCGTCTTCCTCTTGGAGAGATGCGATCTGTGATGAAGCGAAATGAAATCATCATGACATATTTGAAATACCTGACCTTATTGCTAGCCAGGCGGTGCTTCTTTTGGTTGATCTCAACCAGGTCTCTCATGGCGACACACCTAGCCAGCCACTCAAGCAGAACCTTCCTCAACCAGTTGGGAACTTCTTCGCCCAGGTCTCCTCTGTGATGGAGGTTTAGCACAACGACAGTGAACACCGTAGAAGCTGCTAGAACCAATAGGACGGCCAAAAAGTAGGTCGCTGTTCGAAAAGCAAAATTCAAAGGGGTTATCATGCAAAGGAATTAACGCGAGAATCAAGACACCTACCGTTATTTAGGTATCTCTGTAACAAAATATACTAAACTCACGGCTGGTATTGTGATTTTAAGAATTGTGTCTGGGTTTTTTATTTGAGCTATCAGACTGAGTTTAAGAAATACCTGACTAAGAAGATGACTATGGAAACATATAAATAAACTATAGATATGAACCGCATGGAGCTAAGACTAGATAACTTATTTATTTCTTTGTCCCATTAGAAATTTAGAACGAATCAAACTTTTCTAGCAAATCGGTGCATACGGGTCATAGGGGTCAAGGGGTCATAGGATCCGACCTCCAAAAGTAAACCATTGTAATAAAAAAAATGCGTCACCGAATTTTAATTAAGAAGCTCAAACAAAATTAAACAAACTCGAGGTCCCGTATCCGTGCAAGCGAAAGGACAAATGCCACAAACCTACAAATACTCACAAATAAGAGGAACGCTGGACGACTGAGTGGGGAGCGTTTCAGCGATGAGAAGCAGGAAAACGGTGATGGCCAGGAGGATGGTGACCGAAAGCGAGATCTTCTCTCCGCTTTCTGGGGGCAGCCAGAAGACCAGAAGGGCGCAGAACGTAATGAACGAACAGGGGATGATGAGGGTGGTGACGTAATAAAGGGGGCGACGTTGGATAATGATGGTGAAGTGCAGAGTTGGGTAGGGATCGTCACAGCAATCGTAGGTGGTTACCTGTGATTAGACGGTGCTGTGAGCATCAATAAAGTGAACCCTGGATAAATTGCCAAGTCACCAGGATACCAACAAATCCGTGAACCAAGCAACTCACGCTTTAACTGTGAGGTGTGGTGCAGTGTGTGTTACCTGTCTCCTGGCGGGGATGTCGATTAGTTCCCATTCTCCGTTGCTGATGAAGTCATTCATATCTCCGGTGGCGGATCTGTTGAAGAGATCCAGTCGGTTTCCACTCATGATCCAGGAGCCCCATTGCAAGTTGCACTCTTGTCTGTCCCAAGGGAAGTAGGTCACATCTAGCTGACAGGATGATTCGATGACAGCCGGAGCCAGCCACATCACATCCCCATTGGAGAATATAGCAGCCAGGTACTGGTCAATCGGCGGAATGCCATCGCTCACACTGCAAGGTGTGCACAGGTCACGTTGCAAGTACATGTAGTATGGAATGCGGTTAATGACAACGTGGAAGATCAACACTATAATCACCAAGGTAACCCTAAATTCATGAAAATATGTTACGCCTTATAACTGATCATTCCAAGCGAAAATATTAATTTTATGGTAATTTTTTTTCTTTTTTTTTTTTTTTCTTTTTTTTTCGTGGTGAATAATTGAACAGCGTAGATTTTAGCTTTGGTTCCTGTGTTTGTGAGAGATGAATTGTATTTGTCCAAACGCAGATTCCGGGGCTTGATTTCTCGTCGCCTGCAATGGTTCAGCTAACTTGGCTAGCGATTTGCTTAAAAGCTATATCTCTAGGTCACCTCATGACTCACACGCCTCTCAATATGCTCTGATGTTTAGTCTTATATGCTCTGATGTTTAGTCTTATATGCTCTGATGTTTAGTACTTATAGTTAGAAGAAGGGCGAACTTAGTTTATTTCACTGGGAAGAGAGAAAGCAATGTTAGCATCTATGATGATAGCACCCAACGACCTCGGCGCTGGACTTGAAACTGCACAGCATCACAGCTTGTGTTTCCTTCAGCTCAGACATCAGGAGCTTTCGAGAGACAAGCTCTGACACTTGTTGGGTTGAATGAACACACGGCAATATCACCAGCGCACGACAATTGCCTCGCATGCAAGTCCTGTGAACGGAGCTTTAGCCTTGGCAACACACCAACACACCTCACCGCTGACATGTACAAATTCTTGTTTAGCGTCCTTTGTCAATTTTCTACGGCCTCGATTTACATTGATGCCACAAACATCGCGTGCTACAATTTCACCTGCAGGTTCTACTATTTACAAGCGATATGAAATATTGAAATCAATCAGCATTGCATAAATTGTTCAGTGTTTCGAGACATCAGTGCCTCGAATTCCACAAATAAAACACGATATATCTTACACCAGAGAATTAGAAATAAGTGATACGGGGAATCGTGAAGTTCTTTGTGAAATTCGACCTCGAGGGTTACAGGCGTTGCTCGACGTTGCTACCGAGCATCAAGGTTCTTCCTACGGGGAGGTCATTTCAAATGGAATTCAAATAAACTTAAGAGAGTTAGAAGTCAGGGTAGAGGGACATGGGTTGCGACATGTACACCGGGGGAGCTCTGGTTAGGGTTCTTGTATACAGACCTGTTGTAGAGGGTGATATCGGGTTTCCAGATGCGGTTAGCTGGGATGTAGATGACCTCGATGTTCCCGTGCTCTGTTTTGTTCCAATGCAGGTGAGCGTCATTCCAGTACTGAAAGAGAGAACACGTGACCAAGTATAACTGTTTGCAATGAACATTCGTCAACTGTAACTAACCAGACGTAGCCATAAATTTGTCTGCAAAATTTGATTCCTTTCATCCTGGAAAAGAAACAAACAAAACAGATCATGTCGGTAGTAATAAATGGCCTAATTTGCATATAATTTGCATACCAAGTCGATGATTTGCATAAGGGCCACCCCCATTTGAACTATTAAAGAGTCGGTCGGTCTCGCGGATGGTCGAACATTCCGATCATATGACGTCATGAGTTGTTCGATCAATTCGTACTCCTCATCAGCACCTGAAAACGTTCAGTTAAAAAGTAAAGAAATCTCAAAGCTAATGGAAATTCAGATTGCATTAACTTTCAGGTTTGGTGGTTCCTTGCCTGGAATTCCTAGAAATGGAAGTAGTATTCGGAACCTTATACTGTCCAAATATTAGCAACATTGACCTGCTATCAGGCAGTATTGCATTGGCAGTCCTCAATTCGGTTTCTATTTCGATGTCAGTCGACCTCAACCTCAGGGACACAGTCGCCAGGACACAAGACCAAATGAAAAGAAGCGTAACTAATTATTTTGCTCTGTATTTAGAGCGTAGCTATATGTGTACTCATATCCAATGTGACTCCCATTAGTGCATTTAATAGCCCGTGGATTACTATCCTTGTACATAATGATTGGGATGTACATCTTGTGCTTGGGTGATCAAATTCACATCCATTGTTAATTCATCATTTAGGTTTACCTGTCTCCGCTCCATTATCTATTTGCAATTAAGGAAAACCTCATGTATGTCACGGTATGCGACCATACCTCCGCTGATTTGATGTGTTGTTATTATGAATGACGGAAGACACAAACTGTTTCTGCTAGACTTCAGAGTAATTGGTTCAGTGGGTGTTTCAATAGGTTCATACGCAAAGGTAAGCTGATTGCAAGCGGTTCGATTGGGTAGCATGAAAGTTCTTCATTTCAGCTGTGGTTTTTAGATGAGCTTTGAGCCAGGGTTGGTGTCAGCATAATCCAATTGCGATATTTTAAGACAGCTCTCAGAGTTTATCAATATAATCCGTGTGCTACCATAAACAGCAGATCGCATCTCCTGGCCTTGATGCTGTTGATTGTGGTGTAGGGCGGGCAGAACTGTCTCCTAGAGTGACGCAAATCAAGAGAGAAGGCACACACACACTTCTATTATGATGGTGGACACCCACCTGGGCGTGGGCTTTGCTGCTATGTAAGTGATAAGTGATAAGAAGACCTTTGTGTGACTCAGCGTGCCATTGTGTAACTTACCATTGACGAACAATTGTCGCGAGAAGAATTGCTTTCAATGGAGTTCGAATTGCGTACACGGTAGCTCGTAACAACGGAGTCAACACGATACTATTAGTCATTACTTCGCAGGAGAATTTCACATGCACCCGTTTTACGTCGGTTATAAATTTGGATGAACACTTCTCTTGACAATTAATGAGTACAATAATTCAATTGCATGTGACATGAAAACATATTCTCCCTCTACTATTATGATTAAATCATGAATCAATTAGCGTTGCATTTCACGCGCATGTCACTGGATGGATCTGGTTTGAATGCAGACGAAATCGACGACTAGTATTATATGCAGTCATTCCACGCAAATGTTGTTTTTTATTAAATTACCTATCTATTTCAACTTCCATTGGCAAAGTGAAAGCCATCGGTAAATAAAAGCAAACATGTACAAGAATGCAATGTCATGCAATGAAAAATACCATAAACTAGCATTCCAGTTCCGAAAGAACAATTGAAAGGTGTGTCATGTATTGTTGAAAACACAGCTCTCTCAGAAAGTTTCGCCTGGTTGCTACCACGTGTCCATGACAGTGTTTGTGCTGGTCATGAGTGCAGCTTGGTTTGATGCCCTCAATTGAACCCCGTACTAAACACAGACTTTGATTGAGCACTTGGATATGACGCAATGATGCTCCCCTCGGTCGTCGCCTTGTCTGTGTTAATCATCTTGCTTTTCCCGATAACAAAGGGTTTCTATTAGCGGGTATTTGACGTCACGCGAGATCTGGGAGCAATCCTGCCACCACGTTTTAATGCCAGGAGCATGCAGTGACAAGGCATTGCTCCTAGTTACCTCCACATTTTCTCTGGCCTCTCGCAAATTTTTCGCAGACCTTCACTCAAAGTTTGGTAACCATATTTCCAATTTTCTTATAATTCCCTTCACAGTGCATTCCAATAAACATATGAAAATCGTGTTTGCAAAGAGGTTAATTGGCAATGATTATTGATGCCAATCAAAGAATAGTTTCATCATAGATGTAAATATAGAAAGGAAGAGTATTTTGCGATTCAACTTCTGTTGTCAACATCTGTGCGGATATCGAGATCAGATTTCGCATAGTGACTCAATTGATTGGCACCGCTAAACGGTAAATACATGCTATTACATGTATTACTACAGGGACACGATTCTGAAGATTGGATTTTAAAATGTTTTGTTCTTCATATAGCGCAACATCCACTTGCATGTCCAAACTCTGTCTATAAATCACGAATATTCACTTTATTGGCTATAATTATAAGGTTCCTATTCTGGACCCTTGGTGTGCATGTAGATGCATGACATCAAACGTCATGACTATTAATGCTTCATTGCAAACAATAGAAGCCGAGTGACAATAGATCGAGTGAACAGTTAAATCAAAAGGATTTCGAAGATTTCTCCTTTCAAGCTAGTCAGCCTCAGTAAACGGAACTCTTATCTAAATTTGTATTTAATTAAATTTAAACCTTGTGGATCCTTTAAAACTTCTCAATAACAAATTATTAGTTAAATTTCATATAGAATCGATTAAAATGTTTTGAAAATGTTTTTTCTCATTGGAACGGAATAATTATTCACTCGTATTTACAAGCAACGATAACGAGTAGTCTCTGCTAGCACCCAAATGTGTATTTAACAAGAAGAGATACATAAAATGATTGAATAACATAGAAAAAGGAGACAAGAAAGCATTTCAAATTCAAATCCTCTTTAATATTAATAATTTTCAAAAGAACCACCCTGCAGCCATTCACTAACCCGAAATTCGTCCAACGATGTTCGTCCAAATGAACAAACCAACTATCCGCTGAATCGTCAACATGATTGCCAGGTGAGCTGACTCGTGCAGCAATAAGCGGAGCCTGTGCCTATGCGTGGCATGCATCTACCTGATAAGGTATCCTGCGAAGGCACTCTGGAGGGGGATTAGCCATTATCTTTACCTGGTGATTAACACTGTCCATAAACATTGCTGTTCTACACGATTTGGATTGAGCTGATTACGACCTTTCGACTTCTTAGTTTACAAACATTTTCTGGAAAATATACTTGGTTACTGGATACTAAGTATTAGTTTGTGTGTCGGTGGCGCAATGATGCACTATCGATACAACAATCTGAATCTCTAAAGTCTTAACATATAGAGCTCTTCTTTGCGTGTTTGATTGTGTTTCAGTCTGTCTCCAATCCAACATGTCGATCGCCAGTCTGTCGAGGTTCCAAATGTGATGCCTGATCGGCATTGGCGTTTTGATTGTGAATTCTAAGTATTATATTCAGTTTAATTGTTGCAATTCGGTCGACATAACTTGACCAATAAGAGATGATGGAATGATCAAAGTTAAAGTGGGCAAAAATTGTATTAGTCTCGTTGCAAATAATTCTAATTGCAAATAACTATTTGCATCTGATGATATAGTAAATACTCAATAGTATTCCATTTATGCTATTATCGCACTTCAGTTTCTGCGCTTTAGACGTCAAACGACATCTTTTTCGCACCTATTGCACCTCTTATTATGGTTGCCCTTTGTGGGATTTGCGATCACTCAGCGGATTCTCCGCTTTTTGGAGGAAGTGCATCCGAAGGCTCCTGAAACTGCCTCCACGCACTCACTCACGCTTCGTCGCATCTTTGTTAAAGATTCCTGACCTAAAAACACAACTTCTTCTTAGATTCGTTAATTTCTTCTCATCCTGTTTTAATAGCACAAATAACCTACTAAAAGCATGTTCATCTCTCACTCTAAATAGCCATTCAACCGTCGCCAATAACCTCAGGTGTGTTATGTCAATCCTTAAAATAGACTATGAATATCTTCTCAAATCTGTGTCCGAAAATCATAATTCATTAAAATATAGCCATAGAAAATTTCATCGGAATAAAAAATAATGAACTGCAAGCTCCAATAACAAATGTTGAAGCATCCATATTGTTAAATTCGATTTGTATTGTATTGAAAAAATGGTTTTGTTTTGTTTTTGTTTTGTTTTTGGTGGTTTTTTTTTTTTTTCGGTTTTTTTTTTTTTTTTTTTTTTTTTGCACTGTGTATATAGAATTATATGCATTCATTATACATGTATGTCTGAAATGACGTGAATAAATATATTATTATTATATTATTATTATTATTGTTGCAGAATTGAGTGTAAAATACAAAGTGCTATATTCTGTCAATTGTCTTCTCGTGCTTTCTGAACTTGATATCTCTACAAAAGAATAAATGCACTTACAATGTATATAAAAATGACTTATTCCATATTGGCTTAATATTCCGACTTGGCATTTGCTTCAGATGGTGTTTGAAACTTCGGAGTTCTTTTGTTTCCATCATTTGATTTGATTATTATTTTATCACCAATAATAATTCTAAAGCAATTGGCATATATTTCAATGACACTCGTCAGATTAGTGAATTTACACCCGAAACACCAAAAGGACAATTTTCTCTGAGCTCTTGGTTTTCCACAACAGCTGTTTGCTTCTCACGTAAGAAGCATAAAAGGAAAATATGACACTGCAGGCATGTAAACCGCAAAGAAATGCATTCCGATTCTTGGTCTGGCTACTCACTTACTCTATATAGTTCCATCTCATGCCATCTTGTACACTCGAGTGTATAAGTGGGCCTTACGTGTCGCCCGTTGCCATGCCAACCCTGCCATTCCTTCACTCGTAACTAAAAAATTTAAGCGCACCACACAAAAGATGCGAAATGGAAACCACACACCCCTCTGAAAAAGAATGATGGAACAAACAACATGATAATAAAATGAAAAATAAAACGACAATAATAAATAAACAGAAGACCCAAAGGAGGATTGAAGCGGATCATTGCATGCTTTTACTAATTACCTTAGCGAGTGGGCCTACGTAATGACCTCGTAATTACGTAATGATCTGGACGTGCGCGTGGTCAGATCTTAGAGATAATCACCTTATAGCACGAAACGGCATCATTTACAATGAAACACAGATTTAGGCGTATTTATGTCTCGAATGCATGAAGACCTGTGGATACATAATAATATTTATGGTGTATACCCAACTTGAATGACTGTATAGTTACTGAGAGCGTTATCCATCATGATATACATGTATAAATATGCATAATATACCCAACATCACCATGGAATGTGTAAAGCAAGGTGGATCTAATGAATTACATAACAACCGTTCGACCTTGTTAGGTAGCATTGGCATATTTGGCCATCATTGCTACACAGACAATCAAGGCATTCAGTCAATACTCCAGGAGTCTCCTGTGTACGAGTCAAGCAACTGATGGATAATATTGCAAACGCGACGGCAAAATTGTGCACATATAATGTGACGTCACCAATATCTGCTGTCAACGTCACCACTTATGGTCTCAAACTCAGAACGCAGCTCTGCTATACATCGTTGCCATCATCAGTTTCTACTCTTTCGGTGTCATGTTCCTGATCATAGGTTACCTGAGGAGGGAGAAGAAAGAACTGGAAGAAGACAAGGTCTTGGAGGAGTTCCTCATGAAGATGCCTTTGACGTGCATTCAGACTAAACTCAACCCAAGTGGGCGATTGGCATTGGCTGCCTTCAACATCACCAATTCAATTTCACAGCCCAGCAATTCGGAAGGAAAAGTTATTTTTGTGTGAACTGTGCTGTTTAATGGTTTAACACTTTAACGTAACAAGCAGAGCATGCAAATTGACTAGATGTCTTCCACCCTGACTCCCTTGCAATGACTTGTATGCGTACTTCCACTGATACCCAGTGTAGCGTCGCTGTTTTAACCATGCATTATGTTCTATTGCAGTATTATACTTACTCATAATGCTATGAACATTTGTTTACTAGCTAATTGGACTGCGATTTTGCTTTCTCGTTAACCCATAATTAAATACGTATATGTGGAAATGCAATATTTTTCAATGAATTGTGTTATTTTTGGGGGGATATTTTTTGGGGGAAATATCAGGTGATTCATTGTAATCCTCAGCAGCCGACTTAATAGTTGATTTTATTTATCCAAATGAAACACATATTCAATCGATGAGTCACCTGAGTAATGAGCAATTAAATGTCACCAACATCACGATAGAATGGCAGCAAACCACGTGAACATACGGTGTATATTGAATCGTAAGCATAAGGTGAACATATCGTAAGCAAACGCAGTGCCAATCGTGTGCTTATGCTATCGCCTGCTTCGGTATTTCCTCTCTGATGTCAACATTGTCAGTGTATATTTCGTACGGTGCGTGTACGGAAACCAATTCTCAACAACTGCAACCTTCAACTTCTGCATAAAAAAATGTAGTTCGATCATGAAGTGACTTGATACTGGGTCCACTTGCATTTGGCAAGCATGCTATGCGTTCATTTCTAAGCCATTTTATTCCTCAGACAAAACTCCTCTTATGGCACCACAGAACATATGTATGGCACCGATCTTCATTTGCATCTCGTCGGATCTACTTTAATGGCAATAGATCCTTACACAAGAGAAGCAAAACCATGGTCCAGCAGCATGACTATGAACATATATATACTATGAAAATTCTCCAACTGAAAAAAATTAATAAATAAACAAAAATAAATAAATAAATAAATAAATAAATAAATAAATAAATAAATAAATAAATAAATAAATAAATAAATAAATAAATAAATAAATAAATAAATAAATAAATAAATAAATAAATAAATAAATAAATAAATAAATAAATAAATAAATAAATAAATAAATAAATAAATAAATAAATAAATAAATAAACATAGTATTAAACAAATATTTGATATATAAGAGTAGTGAGCGGATCATTTCCTCCAACAAGGACAACAGTCTATATACCGTATATCTCTGTGGGTTTGTGGTCTAAGTTTGGTTGAGTAGTATAAACTATAAAAGGTGATGCAGTGCAGGAGTACTGAATATTAACTGGGTTACATTTAATAAATGTAACATATGCATCGAGGAATTGAACGTCTTGGCTTTCCATGTGCGTCCTTAAATGTGTGCATTTCGTGTTGAATATTTAGACGCTGTAAAATTTCAAAACGAGGTTTTGGTGACACGTAACGATTCATTCTTTCGTACCTTGAGTCGCACAAGGAAGTCAGTGTGCAATTTGCATCCGCTTATAACCAGAGAAATGTCTTACAGGTGTGAAGGAATCTGAAGCCGACATTATTTTATCCTCAAAAAGCTTATGAATATTCATGTTATGCTCGACCAATCAGATGTATGAAAATAAGTTTCCGCGGAAACCCTTAGGTTTTGGGATGGTTGTTTGTGTTTATCAATTGTTGAAGATTTGGGGACTTAATTTAATTTAGAATGGCTTCATTTGACTCCTTATTATGATACCTAAATGAAGCGCAGATCTTTAAATCGAATATTATATACAAGTGCCCCAACGGTCCATAAAAGGGGTTTTGGTGTTCAGAGGTGAAGGATTGAGGCTATCTTTAACCTTTGGTCATGTCAACCTTGGAATTTAACTTTCAAGGCATTCGTGACATCTCAGCATTCAATGTATAGAATCATTTTAATTGTATGCATGTCGCACCATTCCGTGGGTTACCAAAAAAAAAATTACAGATCGGTATTAACTTTAAATTGTGTAACGTTGAATACTATAATAGTATCTTCCAGTATCCAAACGATCAACAATACGTTTGTTTTGACCTATGCTCTATAAGAGAGCGTCATCAGCATTTAATTCCTATGGAATCATTTATAATACCATCCCGTAATACCGAGTTGCATGGTCTCAATAGGATGGTTGTGATAGGGTGATTGCACTGTATGGCCTCTTACCTAACTCTGCCAGGTGAAGGGCAATTATTTTTAAGTTGAATTGGGTGTAGTCTTTTTGGTCTCTTTTTTGGCTAAGTTTCATCGCTTTAATCGTTAAAATTAAGCGTCTGTCACGCGTGGTTGAATGTGCTTGCACGATTCACTTCTGTGATCCTTGGCTAGCCGTGGCAGCACTGAAGAAAAACGTTCACACCTACACGGGGTCCCGAATTTAAATCTGTCATTGAATATGGAAGAGAAAACTCACCTCACAACAAGTGACCCTGGTCTGACGTCATTGTTCCTGTCCTTTAAATGGTTATAACTACATAAATCATGTTATGGAACATGGCTCTTGCGTAATGATTGCAGATGTTACTCGTTCAAATAGACCAACGATAACGGCTGCGCATGCGTAGTTTGACTAGATTCCAATTTCTTATACTTTGGTCACTTAACGAAACACCCGAGAGACAGCAATTCTGTCTGCACCGTCATAAAATCCCTAGCGTGCCACGGCGGCCTATACATACGCATTATTTACGGTGGTTTATTTCAGTAAAATTAAGGTTGTTCCTCTATGGTGCGCCATGTATATAGCCTCACATGTGAATAAGGTGGATTTTTTTTTTTTTTTTTTTTTTTTTTTTCACTTTTTTCACTTTTTAATGCATCGCAACTGAAAGAAGAAAAAGAAATATTTTCTTAAGAAATATGTTTGAATTTACACAGGAGCCTGGAAAGTTAACCTCATAAATTGTGAACTGGAATGTAAGGCATACGAAGGAAGGCCTCGGGGTTAATATATATATATATATATATATGTATATATTTATGAGCAGTACTGGATGCTCCGCCCCAAGAATCAGGACACGGCCTAATGCTCGCTACCATAAAACAACGATGTTTATACCTGACTTTTACGTCTCAAAAAGGTCGCTGTGATACAGATGAAATTTTTCTTCTTGTAATTGCCTCAAAGCAAAAATCGCCTCTGAATCTGTGACTGATACATTTTTACATTCTAGTGAATGTTTCCTATTGTCAGTGATCTATTTATTGTACTGTGACCCTTGGGAGTAAATAGCATGAGGTGAATCAATAATTATCATATATCACGGATGAGTCGTGATTTGAGAAGTGATGACGGCTCGACTCTTCTTATATTCCACTTTAACCCCGCAAAGCATGAGCCAAATGCATGATCAGTTTTATTACAAACTTGGCATTCCACTGCGCCCCTTTTTCTCAAAACTCAACCGTGGACCAGTTAATGGTCACGTGATGTTATGTCGATGCATTTGTGAGTCATATGACTCGTGTCTAAAGATGAGTCAGGGAAAGAGGAAGTCAGCCAGAATACAGTAGAGTTAGCATTGCTCAAATTCAGCAATGTGAACTCGTGGCGGTTGCATGCACCAATCCATGATTTAGCCAGAAGCATTCCATTACGTTAAATATGTTTAATACAATGCTGATGGTCTGTTTGGGCCAATGCTGGATAGTATTTTCCCCTGAACTGCCTTGATTGTACAACACAGGACGTAATACAATTGTGATCTTATTTGCTTCCTCCAAATGAAGCTCTTTCTCTTTTCTCACATCACAGAGATGTTTTGTAATATTCCTAATGTAATAACAATTTAAATGTGTCTGCCTTCGAGGTAGTAGACTAAAAAATGAGCAAAGTCATGGCTGTGAATTCGTGACCCGGGGCTCGCCTTAACTGAGCGTATGCGCTTTTTCAACGTATACAAGTCGTTGGTTCTCCTTGGCCGCGTTGCAGTATTGCCTATACTGGTATTGAGTGGCGATGGTTGAGTGAACACAAAACGCTGAAGCATATTTAATTGTCTGTGCCGCCCCTTTTAGCTTCACTTGCTCTGCCGGCATCTCAAAAGCATCAAGGTAGGAAACCCACTTGTAACTTTTAGATCAAAAATATTTATGCGTTAAATAATTAATGAGGTTTGTATACGTTGATGTGAGGAGGGATACAGGAACAAGTGTGTCGTTTTGGGATTTTCGCAAAGTTTGACTAACATTCGGTACCGATATTTTAAAGTTTTCTGAGGGTAGCTGTGAATAACCATAGATCAAAACGAAATCCGGGAATGGAAAATAGCGATTGGTAATATGGATTTAATTCAGGCATTAATATCTCCGAGGCATGAAAAATACTGACATGTCCTTACAAGGCAATAAAAAAGATTAAAAATTCATTTTTGGTATACTTACATTCAAATAGTCGCGCGAATCACTCACAAAGTTAGGCAGAGAACAAAAGTTTGACCTTCTAAGATAAACTCTAGAACATCTGCGATTTCAGCCAATAAAAAAGTTAGAAACAAATTGGATAACAGAATAAACAGTTAAATATTTGTACCGAAATAGTATTAATAGTTCGTCAAAAGTATGTGCTCGCGGAGTGATACTATTTTGATTCTTGACGAGGGACGTAAAAGCCTAGTCGGATCGATTATCATGTACTGATCCCTGATTGGTCGGAAGGCTCAATGGGATGGATAAATGCCAATACTTTAACGTCTGCCTTTTTATTGGAATGTGATACAATTATGAGCCATGTCATTCCAAAAGCAAATAGCGATGGAATTGGCATTACATGGGTGATTACTTCATGCTTGCCAAGAGCTAGTTATCTTTTGATTTGTAATAGTATTGGAGATTGCATTTGGAGTAGCATATCACGCCGCAATATTGAAGCTAATGCTATTATAATGCAGCACAATGCCAAATGTTATGCCGTTATAAGTATCTAATTCCCAAAGGCTACAAATTAAATTAATTGTCCACGTGACAACCACTCTGGCATGGAAATAGTACCTACACCTGGGGACTTAGTTGTCTATCAGTTGTGTGACTAGGGGGCGTGTTCTTCTTTCAACTTCAACCGTGAAGTGAGAACCAGATAAATTTCCGGTCCACTGGATAAAGAGGTCAGAACCGGGAAGTTATGGAACAGCTTCAGGTTCAACTGAAGTCTCGCGAGTTTTGGTTGTTAACTTGTTGTGTCTGCGAGAAATATAATGTGGACGGGGATCCTCA
>KB302492.1:128401-148815 GCA_000328365.1 Capitella teleta
TTCTGACGTCACGGTCCAAGTTGAAGTTGAAAGAAGAACACGCCCCTGATCTCAGATGTCTTAAATTTGGCACAGGAGTTGGAGCAATAAATAATTCACCTTCGGCCAGAACTAAAATTGACGGGGGGGGGACCCAGATTTTTGAGTACTATAAAGTTATAAATTGCACACTGTTACAGCTGAGTGAGCACGTGCGTTGCAAGACAAGCCAGTTCAAAACGTGGAGCTTAAATTCCCGTATAAACTTTTTATTTAAGTGAATGTTATGAAAACCAATTATTTCAATTTGAACCTTTCCAGATGAAGTCGATTGTCGCAGTTCTGTTGATGGCCACTGCTTGTGCCGCATACAAAGCGGGTCCCCCGTTGTCCAGATGCAACACCATGATGCCAAAACATGGTAACGCTACGTCTCAGGGCCTAGACACCCTGGATGCTAACTTCCGCGTCACAACAGACACACCTTGTTTCAAGGAGGGGACCCAAGTGATTGGTCAGTTCGTGCACATGGACCGCAGTGCACACCGTTGGTTTATCTTCTTCTACAGTTACAATCACCAACGTGGCCTCCAATGTCTACTTTGAGGGATTCTTTGTCCAAGCTAGAGAGGTGGGAAAGACTAACCACTCCCATGGAGAATTCGACAAGGCTCTCAACTACCCCCGGGAATTCGAAGGCAATGTACAAACCATTGACTGTTTCGGAAACGCCAAGGTACGTGTACTCCTGCTTCGGTGATCGGCTTTGTGCTCCTCATTCTGCTGTGTTTAACCCATAGAAATGTAAAGGGGTAACTGGGATGCTTATAAGGGTCACGTGATCAGCCAGAATTGAAGTCAGATTTAAGGGGACGGACGAACAGCGCAATGAAAACTGGTGCTTTATGCTATAAATAGCCCTATAATAGTCCCCTTGAATTCCAAGCAACTGCGAATAGGCGCTTTAACACTGCACAGTCATTCTAGCACTGATATATTTTTACCCTATTCAGCCCGTGTTCTCTTTTGCAGAGTGCCATCGGCCACAAAGGAGCCGAACATCAGACTATGGCACCTCTCAGCTGGATTGCTCCTTCGGGTTTGACTGAAGATATCGAGTTTGTCTCCACCATCGTCTTCCACAAGGAGACTTTCTGGACTGACATCAAAACACCAATCAAGTACGACGCCAGCTGCAACCCTACTGGTTCAGCTGCACGCATTTCAGGAGTTGCTGGTTTCGTGGCCGCAGTTATGTTGATCATTCAGTCCCTGCTCTAGATCACTGATAGATTGTCTAGAGTATTTCAGTAGCTGGAATGACGTCATTGCTGACTGATCGCCAGATTTATTTTTTTCATTTTCACCCCATTTCTTACGAAGCTAAGTGGTTGATTATTGTGTTCATTCAAGACCATTAACTACGATGAATTGTAACAGAAATTGTTTACTTGCCAAGTAATTGAGATTTGTTCTTCTTTGTGTTCAATCAAATAAACTGAAACTAGGCCTACGTATACTGCATATTGATTTTTTGGAGATTGATCAACAGAATTGACCGCTGGAAAAATCAACAAAGTTGTGCAGTTTGCGAAGGGATCTTCTTCCTCTTTTCTGCATGGTCTTCTTCACCGATCTCTGATAAGCAAAATTAATGAAAGGGGCGTTATGACTTCTCGCGCAAAGGAGCGTTGTGATTATCGTTACGACAAAAAACATTCTATAATATCTTGTTTGATTACGAGAACTTGAATCAAGCTTCATAACGCATAGTTATAAATACCGAGTTTGTTTTGGGGTTTTTTTCCCGTTTCGGATTTGGGCCCGGACTGCATAGATCTCACGGGAAAGGAATGAAAACGCGCTCTAAATGAAAGATGGTTTTCTTATTCATTGTTCCTTATAAGTCAGAAAAATAATTGACCATGCACAGCCGTTTGTCACTAAGATGAGAAACGGAGACACAATTAAATGAAACCTTAAAGTAGTTATAAAGTTTGATTTACATTTAGTATGCCCGATGCAGAATTCGAGCTTGCATATAACATATACAAAATCATCTTAAATAATCTATATTTTGGCATGACATTAGGCCATGCTATAAAATAAGTATTTCAACTAAAAGGTTGGCGTTAAGTGAAAGCATTTTATGAATATAAATGAATATAAGATCGAAGGACACATAGTGAACGATCCTAACAAAAGAATCACGGAACACGAAAACCACAACACACATCAATCAGTGATGTACTGGAATGCTGTCAGTACTTAATCTCGCCCGAAATATGCTCTTCGTATGGCTCCGCATTTTAGTCAAAGTCCGTATTTTACCATGACGCTATCGGCGTACAGTAAATAGCAAACGTTTTATGTGAAACGTTTTGATCAACTGGTTGATTAGGAATAAAAGGCAAATTTAAATGCTTTTAAGGGGTTCTCACGATCAATATTCGCCAGTTTTTAAACACACATAATGAATGGTCTAAATAGCATAACGTCACATCAGGTGGAAGACGATAACATTGTGAGATTGTGACCTGACGACATGCGTAACAGAGAAACCCTGATCATGTCCTAGGCTAAGCGTATCGTACGTTATGATTGCAACCGAGAGAATCGTTATGATGATAACCGGATGTTATCAAAAATGCAGTTCTCATTGATACGCAGTATATTCGTAGCGGCTGTGGTGTAACAGTGCGCAGGCGTATTGACATGAATTTAACGATTCTGATTGAAAGAAATTTCGACTGTCCAATCATGAGTCGAAAAAGTGTGTCTGGAGTGATATCAATGGTTGGCATCCGCAGACCAATAATAGACATCGTTTCATTCACCTAAAAAAATGCATTTAAAAATTAATTCTCTCATAGAAGTGAAATACGTCATGTTTTGTAGAGGCGACTTTTCAATTTCTCTGGGGCAATGACAAGTTTAAGTGCTTCGTGTACGTAAAACACAATACCATTATCGCCATGAATGCGTAATAATTATAAGTCGGTGTTTCTATTGATCATAACGCACATGGCCAGTGAATTTCTATAATGTCCCTTTCTTCTCGTATTCAATTTCAATTTCTTCTTATGCATATAAAATACAGTAAAACCTCGATGTGTCAAACACCCCTCGAACGTCTCATTCTCGAATTTATCCCTGTGTCAAAGTGTTTTCTGTGTCCCCGAGACATATTTTTGATCTATAGCTCGCGAAGTCGAAAAATTTTATAAACATATTTCTCAGTTTGGTTACTTCAAAGAGAGTTAGGCACAGTTGCTTACAATTAAAACATCAAAACATCCCCGCCCCACAAAGCAGTCGGCAGCCTTTATCTCTCCTATGTTTAAGCTGCGACCAAAGTGAGGCTGACTCCAAAGATCAACGGACCGTGGATCTCAACTAAGGCATTAAATTGTTGTTGGTGTGCTTGTGATGATCTTTAATGAATTGCCAACCAAAGACAGCTCACATTCGAAGCTAGAGTTAATTAAAGAAATCCAGCCTTAGATATGTTATGAATTTTCTGGCATCTTTAATATCAAAGCAAGCAACAATAATATAAAAGATGTTTGTTTTTAGTGTTTTGCGAGAAACAGTAAAAATCTAGTGACCAACAGTCTTCAGTAACTTTAGATCATCAGCATCGCTATTGCTACTGTAGGAGCTCAAAGAAGTACGCGAGTCAATTTGGCTCTACTGAATTCCTTTTCTTTATTCACGAGCATGCCTGGTATATATACACCGGTTAGTGCAGACGGGAGATCCCCTGGGGGATCCCTGAGCGTATCTGCTCAATCATAGCAATTCGACATAAATTGTTCACGGTGCTTGAACGAGGCACTACATGGGTTCCCCCACACCGAGACGGAGTGGCGGACGACTCTCCCTCCCACTGCGAGTTGTTGTAGCGGCTGCCTTCAGGCGGTCGATCGAGACTGTCTCTTGCCGACCCTTGACGTTGAGTACGAAGGTCTTTGCGCTGCGACGGAGAACTTTGTAGGGACCCGAGTACGGTGTATCCAGCGGTCTTCTATGGGCCCCCAGTCGGATGAACACCTCTGTTGCTCTGGACAGTGAGGCAGGCACCGCACTGTTTGGTGTGCCGTGGTGGCTTGGGTGCTCTGGCACTTTAGGCGGTGTACGAGCCGTCCCTAGGGGAAGCAGGTCTCCAGGTAACCTTGGTCTGTGTCTGAAGACTAGGTCTGCCGGGGCAGCATCCAAGTCCTCCTTATGCGCCACGCGCAAACCAAGCAGCACCCACGGTAGCTGACCCATCCAATCTGGTCCGGTGAGACGGGCTCGTAGGGCTGCCTTCAAGGTGCGGTGCATCCGTTCTACCATGCCGTTGGCCTGTGGGTGGTAGGCAGTGGTCCGGTGCAACTTGGACCCGAGAGACGTAGCTACTTCGTTCCAAAGGTTGGAGGTGAATTGCCGACCTCGATCGCTGGTGATGTCTGTGGGCACACCGTAACGTGACACCCAGCCATGCAGGAAGGTCTGTGCACATTCCTCGGCTGCGATACTTTTCATCGGCAGTGCCTCCGGCCAGCGGGAGTGTCGGTCGATCACATTGAACAGATAGGAGTACCCTCGCGACGGCGGTAAGGGCCCAACGATGTCCACATGTACTTGGTCAAAGGGGGTCGATGTGACTGGGATGCGGGTTACTGGGGCCTTGGCATGCACATGGGTTTTTGCGAGCTGACAGGCTGTGCAAGCTCGACACCACTCTGCAACATCCTTCCGCATGCGATGCCACACAAAGCGCTGAGCAATGAGATTTTGTGATCCTCGAACCCCAGGGTGACTTAGTCCGTGTAGTGTGTCGAACACTCTGCGTCTCAGGGTTGGGGGTACCACGGGTCTGGGGTGTCTTAGGGAGACGTCGCACAGGATGCTAGTGGCATCCTCCTTGAACTGTACATCACGTCGGGGTCACCAATTGTAGGAGCTCAAAGAAGCACGCGAGTCAATTTGGCTCTACTGAATTCCTTTTCTTTATTCACGAGCATGCCTGGTATATATACACCGGTTAGTGCAGACGGGAGATCCCTTGCCCTGAGCGTATCTGCTCAATCACTGTTCGACATGAATTGTTCACGGTGCTTGAACGAGGCACTACACTACAAAGCGCAAGCTAGACGTGAAGACACTTGAGACCTTTAGAGCTACGTAAACAATCTTCTGTGGAATTCTATTTTTTCCCGAGACTTCCAACATAATTTCATCTTTTGGCATTACTTTTTATTAATATTTGTTAATTACTGCTTCAATCACAAAATCATAGCCTCTCGAACCAAAACCTTGACCCCCCTCGGCATAGGATTGCAGACAGCGGTTTAACCCACTGTGCTATTCAGTGCCCTCGAGCAGTAATAAGAGCATGTACATGTATAATGGATTCTAGGGATTCATGATTTATAAAACACTTGATTTTTGATAAGCTCTTCAGTTGGGCATAGGCAACACGACATACATTGTTAACTTGTTTTTCTCCGGAGAGGGATCTGTCCATGGATACCCCTATGTTCTTGACATAGTCACTGGGTGTGATGATATTCCCTATGTGTGTTTTGCATGCCTCAAGATTCTTTATTGTTGCTCATTGTTTCCATAAGTATTAATTATAGTTTATGTGCAGTTTTTTCCAGTGTTTTGGAGAAATTCATATTTATTTAATAGAAAAACAAAAACAAAAACAAAAATAGAATCCCCCTTCCTGCATATTCGCGCCTTACTTCCCACCATACACCTCTCCTGAACTAGTAGAAAAGAATTGTGGCGATTTCCTTTGCCCATTTTTAGGCGACCAAGATTTTAGTAGATGTACAGCTGCGCCCTGCTACAGTACTTATGGCTGATATTTTTTGCTCTCCTTTTTCTTCCTAAGCCACAAAAAGTATTTGCACATACGAATAATAAACTTAATTCGTTCCGGAGAACAATTTGCATACGACAGAATGATAGAATTAACATTTAGAAAATGAATGATGCAATAAAAAAAACTACACAATGTAATTATATGCATAAAATAGAGTCGTGAAATATACAGAGTGGGCCAAAAGTAGTCTATTTACTCCGTGTTAAAAACATAAATTTCAAATTTGCTAATTTTTAATTAATGATGAAGATAATTAATAATGGTGCTATTTAAAGGACCGGCGCCAAAAACATGTTTCGTTTGCGTTCTCTGCGCGCCCCGCTGGCCATGTAGCATTGTACTTTTTCCTTAAAAGCGTTCAATTTAGTGAGCATTTTATATTGCATGTTTATCTTTTTTATTGTTGATACTTCTTGAGTAGGTCGTTAATTTACGTAATGTGCTACTGTCAAATAATAAATGCTTGCCAGATATCGACTGAAGTTGGTTTATTCAAATACAATGAGAACAGAAACAAATGGGCTTATAAGTGCAATGAGATGAGGTGAAGCACTCTGTCCAAAATATACAGATGAGTTGAATAGAAATAAATGAAATAGAAATAAAGGAAACGAGTTAATCAACAGCTACATACCAGAATTCCTTTTTTTTTTTTTTTTCTACGTTATTGTTTCTTGTGAGTGAGTGATTTGGGTTTTACGGCTCCACCCAAACCAATCGGATGACACGGGCGCCAGAACAGAAGGCCTGGGACCGGGGTTTCGCCCTACTCTTATCGATAAATCCCAAGGGTTCTTAATCCTGCATACCACCATAGACAGTAGTACACAGCGCCCGGCCTTGCTACGCAGTTGGGCAGCACTGCAGAATCACTGAAGAATTACAATTATAACGAATTACAATTATAATTCACAATCATAACGCCCGTGGCCTGATCGGGTCTCGAACCCGGGACCTCGACCCCCACGGTCGGCATAGGATTGCAGTTAGCCGGTTCAACCCACTGAGCTCTCCGGTGCCCCTCCTACTAAGTATTCGTTTCTTGTGAAATTAAACTGTTGATAAAAAGGAAACTCTCCTATTTTGTGATCACTAATTGAATTTATGCACTGTAAGGCTCACATGATGAGCATGCAAGTATGCAAAGGGTCATCAAGTGCAACAGCGTATACTAAAATTATTATGTTCCAAACGCAGAGAGCGATGCTTTATTTGGGCATCGAAATGATGCTCATCCATGGTCAGTGACTGAAAGGAAAAATAATCAAGATGTCGCCGAATATTTGGTGCACTCCTTTGAAATAAATCGGCATCAACGACGACAAAATTGGATTAGAAATGATAGAAATAGCAGCATGAAATGGTAAACTATCCAAACCAAGTATTTATTTCTCTTATTTCTTTTACACTGTGACCTTTTTGGTAATGCTGTAATGGTAATTAATGGTAATTTCATGTCTTTTACGTGGAGTAGACAACTTTTGACTCATGCATTCCGTTTTTCTCTCCAATTTTTGTTTTCCATTTTATCATGTCATTTCATTTCTTTCTATCTTTCATGCCTTGACATTTCTTTCCATTATTTTCGTATCTTTCAATTGCATTCCATTTCTTTCCGTTTTCCATGTCTTTCCTTATACATTTCTTTTCATTTCCTTGTATTTCATTCCTTTTTTGCATGTTACCCTTTTTTTGGTCTCTTTTTTTTTCCGTGTCTTTTCATTTTTTTTTTTTCATTTCATCATGTCCATTTTATCGTGTCATTTCATTTCTTTCTATTTTTCATATCTTTCCATTTCTTTCATTTTTCATCCCTTGCCATTTATTTCCATGGCTTCTCTTCCATTTCTTTTCATGCCTTTCAATTTCTTTTCGTGGCATTCCATTTCTTTCTATTTATTGTCAGCCTTTTCATTTCTTTCCATTTTATCATTTTGTTACATTTCTTTCTATTTTTCGTGTCTCTTCATTTCTTTTTATTATTTTCTTGTCTTATCATTTTTCTTTCCATTATTCATGGCATGTCATTTTTTCCATCTCTTTCCTTCCATTTCTTTCCGTTCTTGTCATGTATTTTCCATTTTTTCGCGTCTTTCCATCATCCCATTTTTGCTATATCTTTCCAGTTTTTTTTTCTTTTCTTTTTTCCTCTCTTATTTATTTACCTGGGGGTTTGTTCTTTCTTATGCGACTAAATAATTGTATTGCTTGCATACATGCTTAATTGTTGGTGTGCTTGCACATTTATCAAGTATTTTTTTATCCTCTCCTTGCTTTAACAAAAGTCTCGAACCTCGGATAGCTGGTTAGCACACTGGCTGATTGAATTGAATAATTGATCCAAGAAATTCCTTTCACTTTTTTGTTCCTCTCGCTTTAACATGTCCGCCCAAGCGTAAAACATTTGGCAGTTAGTTGCAGTGAGACAGAACGGCTTTCTCCAAACAATGATTACTCAATCACTATTACATCATGCGAGGGATCCATTTATCTCACACCCTTTAGATACCATATATGGTTATTCCTCTTCCTCAACATCTCACAAGCGTCACCTAATCGAACGTCTTTGCAACAGAAGAAGAACCCTTCAAGCAGAACGATTTTCTTCTTCTTCTTCTCCCAGTGGATCTTAGTCTGTCGTGTTTTTCAGCCCGCAGCCAAGCTATTTAAAAGTCTTTCTCGAGAGAACGAGTCTAGAAAGAAGGAAGAGAAGACGATATGTAGATGTCTTTTTCAGCGGAGGAATATCTCCCTTCTCTGGTAATGTTCTACGTGTTGTGTGTGCTCCTGGTCAGCTTGCCAGGTCTTCAAGCTCAAGGTCAGTGTTCAACCTCTTCCTTTGACCTCCTCTCTCTGTGTTCTGTGTGCGTTGCTTCCATATTAAACGTGTGCATTCTTGATGATATATCTGCTATTGGTTTAGAGTTTATAGCTAGCTCATTGGTTCTGTCTTGAGATTAGAGTTTCGTACGATGTTTGCTGGGTCATTTTGTATCCTGTGTATTGATTGGTCTATTCACTATTTGATGCTGCTGCGTCCTAGTTCCACATTACGACTTTGAGCCCTCAGAACAGGATTTAAACTGAGTCACACAGACACCAAGTTCATGGATTGCAATACGACTCGAATTCAGTTATATACACCAAAGTCCAATTTACGTAGCATACACTTAATGTCAAATTTGATCGCAAAGCAATAATGATGCATCTCCATTACACGGATGTATACATAACATAATACTATTTACTAAAGTAGATTAGACGCATGTGGGTCTGCCATGCATAGTATTGCACACCCCCTTACAATTCTCAGCATAAGCAATGTTTAAATTTGAAACCAGGGCATGTGCACAGAAGCTGTATAAATATACAGCATTATGCTGAGCATAGCAAGTCTAAATATAATATCACCATAAAGATAAACATAGTGTTACTAGATACAGTTATTACTATTTTAGTTATGACTTGCTAATTAGGATATAACAGCACTATGTATACAGCTGTCTATGAATAATAATAGTTTATGTCCATTGCAACCTTCCGCCAATCCGTGTTGAGTATCAAAAAGCTACTTGCGTCGTGGAATCTTGGTTTCAATCGTGTAATTTTAATCAAACAAGGAGGAACTCAATCCCATTGAACTAAATCCATGTATGAATCTTCCTTGCTTCTGGCTATAAGTTCTCTGTGTTCGGGATTACTTTGTACATATATACATGTAGTTGACACACTTCTTTTGCTCAACGTAGATTTGTATTATGCTTTCTTTTGGTGACAGCACATTGTGAGCATGGCTGGACCTTATCCGCCGACCACTGTTATCGGTATGTCAACACCCAGGTGTCTCAAGGAGCTGCAGTCAATGCCTGCAATGAATCGGATGCGCTGTTGGCCAGTATCCAGTCAAATGACACGGAAACGTTCCTTGTGAATCTAACGTAAGTATACAAGTATACACGCAGTTCAGTCTATACATTCTATGCTTGTCGTTGTTGACAGGCTCTCTTTATGAATCTCCGCGTATTTTCTAATGATTTTGATTTTAGTTTTCATCCAAATATGAACGCACCCGTAATAATTATATCCTGTGAAATATATGCCGACAATGAAAATGTAAACGTGTATGCATGACCATATTATTTACTGTATTATGTTATTCTGAAATATATTTTACAACGGTGAACAAATAAATATCCACATTTAAAATCAAGGCTTATTGTGCCCTTATCTTTGTGCCATTAATATTAATAAATCCCCTTGAAAGAAACCCTTATACATCCAAAGCTTAACCTTTACGTACAGGTATGATATAATACTGTGTACTAAAGGTAAACCCAGCTATGGCGTCGAGTATAAAAATATCTTTGTTGTGTAAGGTCAACGTTAAGTCTCATGGTGTGAACCCTTGCCTGGCATAATAACAACATCGTGTTTGTT
Source organism: Capitella teleta (assembly GCA_000328365.1). Lineage (NCBI taxonomy): Eukaryota > Metazoa > Annelida > Polychaeta > Capitellidae > Capitella > Capitella teleta. Next base: position 138,696 of record KB302492.1, read on the forward strand.
CTTTTAACAAAAGATCTTTTTTTCGCTCGATTTTATAGTTTTGTGACCGACGGCTATGCATAGCTTTTTGCTCAGTGATGTGTGGCAGCTTTTATGTTGTTGCTAAGAAGATGAAGTTCAGCTGAACGCCTGTGCTTGTCTTTTATAGCTTATAAAATTAATTACAAAAGTGCTCAAGTTTTCAAGGCATGCTTGTAGCCGTGACACTGCTTTGCTTCTCCTCCTACTCTCTCGATAATGGCATCTTAATTATAAGTTGTATGCATTTCTCATCAACTTCAACGTAGCTATTAAAAAGATAGGTGTTTCAGATTTTGTATACGCATTGCTATGGATACCATATTATGTGATAGAATACCAACGTACAATGGTAACAACTGCACGCAAATATGACTTAATTATTCCACACGTATGACCTACTTCTCTGGGTTATTTAAGCAAAACAACGAAAGCAATAAACCTTAAACCAGGAAGTGAAGAGATCATGTTCGTGTCAAAAGATGGTTAAGGCATTAAACTGAACATTAAGAAACGTCTGAATTTTTGAATAGTTGCTACTGTATGTATGAATCTACCCTTGATCATTAAATTGAAAATGTCACGAATGCAACCTTATATTCATAGAGGATGACGTCAAGTTAAATATATACATGCAACGCACATGTAATAAAATATGCTTTAATAAATAAATCCCCGATTTCACCTCAACTCAAAAGTACTTTATAAAGTATTTATAAAGTACTTTATAAAGTACTTTATATTTATCAGCAGTAGGCCGTATGTGACATACGTGCACATGATGTCGGAGTTTTTTTTCCTTTTCTCTTTTTTAATAATCCTATAGGAATGTGTTTCTTATTGCTGAATGATGTGGGAAATAAACTTGATAACTCAATTCTTTAACCTGTTGATGCACGAATGACTCGAATTACTTAATAAACAGAGCATTTGCAAATATATGAAAATAATATATATTAACAAACGCTATATTCACCTATTCATTTACACTGAATATGAGACAGAGACCAAAGTAAAGTTTTTTTGGTTCAGAAATTTCCATAGCGAATCAGTTATTTATGCATCTTAACTTATCGTATATTTTATCTTATATCCATACAGAAAACCCAATCAGGCCTGGATCGGTCTGAATCGAGTCGGATCGACGGGTGATTGGATGTGGGCGAGCGGTGAGCCAGTCGAACCCTACGAAAACTGGGCAAAAGCCGAACCAGGAGATAGTGAAACATGTGCTCGCTTGAAAGAAGGCCAATGGTGGGGCATAGGTTGTCATGTGACTTACGGATATGTCTGCGAAAAAAAGGCACTTGAATCTAGTGCTGTGACATCAACCTCTAGCAGTACCACAAGCAGTACTCCCGACCAGTACCACCACAACTTCTAGCAGTACCACAAGCAGTACTCCGACCAGTACCACCACAACTTCGCCAAGTACTGCAATGACTTCAACAAGTAGTACCACTTTAAATTCCGTCAAAACGGCCGAGTCAACCACGCCTTTAAAAACCGATGCGTCTACGTCATCATCCTCACCAGAAACTACGTCACCATCGTCTAATGTGACGTCACAATCTAGCCAAGAACAATGCAGTCAAGCAGGTCAGAGTTCATACCAAGTTTTCAGTGGTAATACTATAGCTTAAACATTTTCACCTACATATCAATATCCAATTGTAAATCCCAATTGAATACCTGCTTTAACTAAATACCCTTCTTACAGGTTGGATAGTTGCTGGCATAGCTCTATTTCTACTCCTGGCGTGCATCGTCTTAACAACAGTTTACATTCTAAGGTAAGTTGACCCCCCACTGAATAAATTGAATATTGATATATTTTTAACAGATTACGCAGTCAGGTAAAAGAGCTGCAAGGCTACCAGAAGGTGTATCATGGGTTTGACAACCAGGGCTCAAGATATAGTTATGAGATTCCAAGCAGCAACACACGCCAGATCAACAATTCACCAGACTCACCTGATGCACCCAAGCAAAATGGCACACCGAAGCTGATTTCGCAAAACAATAACGTCGTTGACCCGAAAACAAAAATCCAAAACTTGTTAAATGAATATAACAATGTGTAACAATTAACAATGACGGTTGAAGTGTGAACGTTGTACAAAGAGACCTGTGTTGGTTAATCCACGGATCATGGTATTAATTAGACTTGGATCAGATTAATTGCAGGGGAATTATTGGAATACAGGTAGGTGCATCTCTGGTATAGGTGTTCAGATTAACTAGGGTTGATTGTATATTTGGGGGATTGTGAATGATTCCATGTATTATGGGTAAATACTGAAGAATTTACCTGCATGTTAACAGATAGCTATTTAATGAGCATTATTAATATTATTACTAATTGTTATAATTATCTTAGGGGTTGATCTCCTTTGGATGTATGTTAATGAGTTAACGAATTATTAATAATTTATATTCTTGCCAATGTTTATTCTATAAATAAAATTATCGATAAAACAGTGAGAAAAAAATTTGTATTAATATTTTTATTTTTCAACAGATCTATAAAAAAAGATATTCAAAAATTTGAGCACATTGGCAAAATGCCAAAAAGGAAGATAAAGGAATGTGAGACCACAGAAATCAACAAACACACAAAGTAAAATTAACAATTATTGAACAAAAAAACGAAAAGAAAAAAAAGGATTTTAAAAGCAAATTAATTTTTCACTCATCTCGAAAGAACTTAGCAAATGATTTTTGGTAAATTCAGAACTTCGATGAGGTTTCTGATCGTAGGTAGCGCCTCGGAAACAAACGGCAAATCTGCGAGATTGGATTTCTCCCCCTGCCTGAGATCGAAAAAATAAAATAAAAATAGGTCACGAAAATCAGGTCATGGTGACCTACTTTTGAATCTTCATCCATAATTTCGTAACTAAAATGAAAGATTCGGGTTTTCCTGCTAACAGAGCCTCCAGCTCCAGTAACTGTCATTTAATTACAATAATTAATTTCCAAACTTGACGCGACCATAACGAACCTTGCCCGGAGGAAGCCTTCCGGTAACTTCCCAGCCGAATGACATCACCATTCCCATCGCAAGCGTGTAGGCCACAACGCCAGTGCTCCTCGTCAATGGGCCCCAGTTGTGCACGTAATAAATCATCGTAAGAATCGAATCAATAACACGATCAGCATCCTACGGGGAAGAGAGATTACAAAGAAACCTCATCTACTTTTATCCATGCAAACCGGATCTTTTGTTCGACTGGCAAATATCCTGATATCGCGGTTGATTCGCTGGTAACTGGAAGTAATCTCATTTGCAAATTCCTTGCTTCGATCCATATGCGAAGGAAGGTGAAGGTGGAATTGTAACTTCTGGTCGCTACAAAAAAGAAATTTTTAAATAAAAATTATGATTGACCTTAATTGAAAGGTCAAGAGTTTACCTATCAGGTGCGAGAGTTATAACTCCGCCTTCTAATCTAATCTTGGGATCCCGAGTACTTGGAACTTGCATGGAGAGTGAGAGGCCGTTGGTTGGAAGAGAAGAGTACTTCATAAGTTTAAGTAAATCTTCAGCTGTTCGTATGGAAAACATGTCCTTGGCTAAGGCTGTGTACTGCGAATCGCTGGTCAGTATACAGAGTCAACAAAGGTGTTTTATACGCGGATAAAAGAAGCTTACGTTTGGTGATGCAGCATCGATTTGATCAATTTATAAACAACTTCAAAATAACCGTTTAAACGCGGACTGACTGAGTAGCCACTGAAAACAGGCATATTTGACACCAAAATTAATTTAAAAAACCTTGCTGCTTGCTAGTGTACCGAATGAAATGATATGTCGTGGTGTAACCAGGTATAGCATCAGAATAAACAACTGGCATTTCCGGATCAGCAATTTGAAGATATTTTGCGATCAATTGCAGAATTTCCAGGTGAATATCTGTGGAGAATACCAAAAATATAAATTAAAATCTTCAATCTTCACGCAAGGAATTCCGTACTTTTAAACTCCGGGACTTCAATTTCAGTCCACAATTTCTGCAACAGTTGCGAGACGTGAACAGCCGCCAACCCCATGGCCAAGTTGACCCTCGGCCGAGCTAAATGACCGTCAACATTCGACTCAGTTAAATTGCCGATTCTTTTTGCTGCACACAGGAGAACTTGAGTAGCGTTTGGAAGAGAAGACCATGAGACAGACTCCACGTCTCTGAAAGGAATAAATGTTTCACTTTCATGTTCTATTTAGACGATAAGACTGTTTACTTGATATTTGGCTGAATTCCTGGCATTGCTTCAAAATCCTTTATAATATTTAAATTATTCATCATTTCATAAAATACTATTAAATTTCCCACTGACCTGAATGAGGTATGGAGATTGATGGACCCAGTTGACTTTGAACGCGGGGCTCAAATGAGCTTCGAGGTCAAAGTTCATAATGCTGCCATCCAACTTTTGATGTAAATATCGCGAATATTCTTTTGGAAATTAATTTTATAATACATAACTATGTGAGATAACCTAAAAATATTCCGCACCTCTCAAGTAATGTGCTTGTATAAACTCGGGTGATAACTGCAACTGAGGAGTGTTGGAATAAGCAGTCACCTGAGAAAATACAAATTGGAATAAATTTCGCCGAGTGTCGGAGGTTTTGGATGAACCTGAGTATGAGATAGGACAGCGGTGTAGAGTTGTCCGCTCGCTGTGTGAACGAGGCCTTTGAAGTATAAGCAAACCAGATCCTTATCATCGATTGATAAACATTTCTACAGAAGTTGATCAAAGCATTGAGTAAGAATTGTCAGAAGCGTTTTATTAAACTTTTACCTCCAGCACCGACAAGGCGTATTCAAACTGGCCGCGTTGGTAGGCAGTTAAAGCTTTGAGTTGAAGAGATTTCTTGCTGTTTGGCTGAAGGTGGAGCGAGGCGTTTAAGCTGATTTTGAATCGACGAAAGTCCGACAACTCCCTACAAGAATAAATGCTCATGACGGCTCTTTTTGTACTTCATAATGATCGAGGATTAATGCATCGAAGAGAACAGCTACCTGTAGCAAAAAGCCAGCGCTAGATGACTTTCAAAAAGATCCTTGCGTTTTCGTAGAACTTCTCGTAAAACTTCAATAGCAGTCTGTCGAAAGAGGGAAAAAAAGTGTTCATGGAATATTGTTATTATTATATTACAGTACTAACACGAATTTTTCCTCGGTAAAACAAAATCAGAGCCATATTATAGAAGCCAAACACCGAGTGCGGCCCCTCCATCTGAGCAGAAACACGTAGATCCTTCTCACCATTCAACAAATCCTGGTGATGGAAAATCAGGAAAAATCCTATAATTAATCCCGAAAAACTCACGTTGGTGAGCAGTCTGTGTGTCCCACGCAAAAATAACGCTCTCTCATTGTTGTACGAAAACGAACTGTCGGCCAATTCTTCCGCTTCGGCATAATTTCCAGTCATCATTAAAATCTTAAAACAAAAGATTATTTTTTAATATTCATTAGCAAAATTATGAATGAATAATGCCTGGGCTTTAGTTTGGCGAATTTCCCCGTTGAATGTATCCATTTCAAACGCTCTGTTTATGTCTTTCAGAGCGGAATCCAGCGAGGACTGGAATTAGGTCACTGCATGAATATTCATGAGGGTTAAGCAGTGCGTACCTGTTCCTCCCTGTGAACGTACGCGAGACTTCTACAGTAATAAGCGCTGATGACGTTTGGCATTTTCTGAAGTGGATAATTAATTTAATTATTAATGAATGATCTCATTCAATTCAAGATCTGAAGACCTTAATTATAGCAGAGAAGTGCGTGATGCTTGCTTCGACCATCCCGATACTCAGAAGCAACAACCCATGCGCTGGTAAAAATCAATTTATAAAATAAATACAATCTCGTATTTTTTACGTACCTAATTTTTTATCCAGAATCTCATCATCAGCACTAAGGGGAAGTAATTTATGCTCACATAACACTGCCCCAAGTTCCTGGGAAGAGTGAAATTTTTGTTTTTATTATAGTATATGAACAATATGGAGGGATTGGCTTTCATATCAGATACCTTAATTTTGTCCGCGTTGCTTTTGGATAAAGCAAAACTATCCGGATCCACGCTTTCTCTCAGCCTGCCGACTGTTCTGCATAAGGTCTTTTGATCGCCACTTAATTTATCTAAAAATTATAAAATATCTTTCAATGAAACACTCGATCCTTCGCATACAAATTTAATAATAATCCAAAATCAATCTCTAACAAAACAGAAGTAGGTCACTAGGTCACATACCACAGAAAGCGAATGCATTCCACATAAACACCCCAATTATAGGCATAGGGAATTGCGAATGGGGAGAAGCGGAGTCTCGATTCAAAAGCGCAATAAGATCCCCGAGAGAATTCACGCCCTGGGCCCTCTGCGAAGGTTGCGTCAATTGCTGTCCGCTGGAATCCATGTAAACTTGGGCAGTGGGGTGGATACGTTTAGACAGTTCTGCGTCGAGTGGCTGACGTCCCTGGGAGGGTCGAGGGCAGTGAGGATCTACGGGAGAGGGTCCGTCGAAAGAGTTTCCGTGTCGCACGGTGATAACTTTCTCTGAGCCGTCATCGTTGGTAATGTAAATGTTGGCGACTCCACAATCATCGCCAGTTTGGGACGAAATCCTCGCGAAAATAGTCAATAAATACAACCAGTGACAAACTTGTTTGGCTGCAGCCATGCTGGCAAATAGTGCACCAGATGCACGGTTGAAACAAAAGGTGCGTTATGATTGAGGGGATTTGCCTTCCTGGATTAAGGGGGATATTTTGTTCGTATATTTCGCGATAAACCGGATGTATCTTCATGGAAGGCTCGTTACTATTAGTCTGCTTGAAATATGCTAATTATTGCTGCGTTGTCATGGTTGCAACCATGATTACCATCTTCTCAGCTGCGCACTCATAGCGAGCGTTGCAACTTGCAAAAATAATGACACGTGTCCTAACGAAAGTGAAAGTACATTGTAAACATAAAACATATCCAGAAATGCGATAAATGTCGTCATCGTGTATTCTAGTAGTCAGTTCCTAAAAAATAACTTATTTAAATACTAGCACACCGGGTAGTTATCGGGTAGTTATGTCATAGTATACAGCTATACAGGACTACATTCAAATGATTGCAAGAATACCGTCTTATGAATTAAAATAAACTTCTCCGTGGATTTCCGATTTGGGCAGGTCAGGTCAAAAGATTTAACTTAAGTAGATAAATAAAAGATGCTTCTCCGTCTCCTCTTGGCCACACACACACTTCCTATCATCTTCATCGTATCTCCACGCCACATTTGCACTTGCCCTCACCAGCAGACTCTCTCCTCTGACCATCATAGGCACTCTGGTCCCATCTCCACTGTCAGCGTACCTCTCCATTCTCAGATCTTTCCTCTCTTCTGCATATCCTCTTGTTCTCTCTGTACACTTCAATTTTCCTCTCCACTTCTCCAACTCTCTTTGCTTCACCTTCCTCTCCACTTTCTCCTCCACTTTCTCTACCCATCCATCCGCGGAATCTTCTATATTTTATCATGAATAGTAAACCCATCGATCGAGGGTATACCCTGTGGCGATACGATTGACCGCCCTCCACCAGTCCGACTTCAGCCCTATCTCGAGTAAAACTCCTCTTCCCACCTCCGCCACCATGCTTCCTCCTACGTAGATCTTTCTAACATATCCCATCTTCGCTTTCGCCTCCCACTCGATCACTGAATGTGCTCCATCCACTTTCTGCGTGAATGCACGCACTCCTCACACTTACGTAGATGTGCCTTCCATAGCCACCTTCCGAATGCTTCGTTATGATCACGCATCTACCACATTAATTATTGTTTGATTGTCATGCTAATGTGCGCGCTCTTAGTTTCGCTGAATTGCACTTGTGATCAATTATACCAATGTTGTTATTCCAATGGGAGATTATCGCAATATCTGTACCGAATGCAGTCCACGTGTCGTGGAATCACCGTCAATGACGTCATTCGTACGTCTGACGTCATTCTGAGCCGTCTCAGTTGATTAGAAACAGTAATTAATTATTTCAGATTGCAGAAGCTAATTGAAACCGGACAACTTTTACATTTTAACCATGTTTTAACATACAAAATTAGGGCCTCTGTCCATTTTTATTTTTATTTTATTTTTTTTTTTGAGATCCAAATTCAAAAGGTTAAGCATATAATTATATATGGTGTCAGAGGAGGTTCGAAGCCCATCACTAACCCCGTGTGTTTGGGAAGGCATTCATCTCCTGCTTTTCCCCTCTGACCAAATAAACAGGAAGCCGAGGCTGAATAAGTCCGCAAAGAAGACCCAATTCACGTCGGCAATTCTATTCCTGCAGGGACGACAAGCACTCTATGCTTTACTTGGAACATGCAGGTGTGCCACTGCTTACTAGTATTCTCTGTAGATTAGTGTTCATAGATCTTTATGTCTAAAATAAGAGTAACACACTGTGCCTTAATTGCAGGTCTGTATACGTACCCAGCGTGTTGCAGGTCACTAATGGAAAATTGGAGGCACTCACTCATCTCCTATTTAATAAATATCAAGCTCAACTCACGGTTGTTCATCGTAGATTAGTAGCAGGTAGCGCACTGGCATTCGGCCTTGTTCAATTGTTACCAGTATAAGTTATGTAGTTTGGCAGCATTGCAGAGCCACCGAGGAATCATAACGTACGTCATGGCTCGATTGGGTCATAATATAATAATGACACAGGCACACACCGATGACAGGTGGTATCTCATTGGCTGCTATTTATAGTAACATTTAGTCAACTGGTCGTATTCAGCAAATACTGTGAATTCATTTTCACTCGCTTGTGAGCAATCCTGGGAATTCCGAGTGACGTCATGTGAAATTGATGTACCATAATAGGGGTGATTTTTTATGTGCCGGTTCTTCTTTTCGGTAGCGCCGTAGATCAGTGAAGCCAGTACCCAGTGATGACACATACTGCATGTATTAGATGCGTTATTTGTAGACAAGGCAGCGACCTGACCGGCGCCACAGCCAATGCATTGTACACGTGCTTGTACAATTGTACACGTACTAGTACCTGGAATTGCATAGTCTACACGTGCTTCATGTCGAGTTTCGTTAATCAGTATGGACACGCTATAAGGATACTGGCTTTACGAACGACTCTTGGCATAGATATACATATATATAGATAACGTATTCGATTTCAAATCATTGTGGGTTCAGTATACTTGTGATTGTTTAGAAGGGATTCATTTTTTGCTGGGAGCTTACTATATAGTGTATAGTAATACATCTATACTTATGCAAGTAGGCCTGTCATGCATGGAATGCAAGTTTTCTTTCAATGTACAATAAGTACACAATGAATATGCATAAAAATTGAGCAACATTGCATAATTTGTGTCGTTCATGACGCGAATAAAATTGTTATATTGTGTGACAGTGTTTATGATACCTTTTTCGATTGGTGACTAGTTCTCCCTCCCTTTCAGTGGCCAGCGACTTTCAAGACGACTAAGCGAACCATTCGGCCAGCACCTCTCTTCATGTTATTACACAGGTGAGTCATGCTGATATCACTGATATCAGCACGTGCTAGTATACGGTTGTCCCTGTATCACACAGGCATATGTGTTCTGATGTATGAATCAAAGGTGTGAAATATGCGAGGCCTATATAGTCGGCGTAATTAGCTGCTTCCTCACTAGTTAACCTCTCTTTAAGTCACCGAATAATTTAAGATATCATAACATGAAATGAGCCTAGTATAGCAACATTGCATAAGAAAAATTCCATTGTATGGCGTTTAAGTATAATAATTATATCCTTCGATTCATATATGGTTGATATATACAGTATATGATGCGTATGTTGACAGCGGGAATACGTTCGCATTCTAGACTATATTTTCTATTCATATATGCATCGTCAATTCCCCATCCTATCTCTGTTATATATGCATGTAAATATTGCATGACCTCGATATCCAATCCACGATTGCGTAATCCTCTTCTCTATACTTATAGGCAGCTGTGATCTGATTTCGTTGCTCGGTAATAGCCATTGTCTAACGAGCAGACGACGCCCCAGCA